>JARYGA010012906.1:0-104152 GCA_030545235.1 Helianthus tuberosus | reverse complement strand
CAAGGATGGTCAAGAAATCAAAATAACTGATAAAAGTGGCAACAAAATCATTCTTGAAAGACCAGGGGGTCCTCAACTTTTGAGGAGATTGAGAAATACCAATTTAAACCCACTTAGTCCGATGAGTGTGACCTTCTTGAAAATTTCAAACCAATGGACTTCACCACAGTTGATGGTGTAAAAGCACCAAAGGCCAAGGTAATTCCTCTTAAGGACATCCCAACAGTGGTTCAAAACTCTGTTGCAAAGGAGTCTGAAAAGAAGAAAAAGAGAGAAAAGATTAAAAACTTGTTTTGTGACTTTTGTGAAAAGAAAAATCATTTAACAAAAGATTGTTTTCATTTAAAAGCCTATGACATTAACAAAACAAGTACCATTGTGCCTTCAAAGAGCTGCACCATCTGTGGTAAAACAAATCATCTTACTTAGGAGTGTGTATACCTCAAAACCTTTGAGGTAAAAAAGGAAGAGTACACTTCAAAAACACTCATGAGCTCATCAAATTCACAAGTCAAGAAACAACCATCATTTGTGCCTGTCCAAATAGCTGTTACAAAATAGCTGAACCAAAACTCTGTTAAAAGAGAGGTTCAAGTGACAGATGCACCTCCTGCTGACCAATTCCAAAGAGGAAAAGGTCAACCTCCATACCAAAGTCCCACATGTTTATGAGGCTTACAAAAAGCCTTCTAAGCCAAAAGTGCATAGGCATCCCTTTGGATATCAACAGCTGATAGGAAATGGCTCCCAACAGTGGTTAGAAAAGAATGTGTCAAAAGCTGCTCAAACCCCTGATCTAACCACTATCCATGTTCCTGAACTTAACTCAGACACTGTTGTGACCCCATCGAAAGCCTTATTGGCTTTGGAGACCCTCTTAAACTAATTATTTACTTGATGTGCATAGTACTTCTGCATGCTTAGATAGTCTTTGGTATGTAGATAGTGGAGGCTCCAGGCACATGACTGGATGTAGAGCCCTACTCAAAGAATTCAAAATTCATGGAGGGGGTGATATATCTTTTGGTAATAATACTAAAGGGAAGGTGATGGGTTCTGGTACAGTTCATTCTGGAAAAGTTAAGTTTGAAAATGTCAATCTAATTGACAATCTAAAATTCAACCTCCTTAGTGTCTCATAAATGGGTGACAAAGGTTATGGGTTATTCTTTACTAAGGAGTGTTGTAGGATTGTTGGTCCAGAAATGGTCAAAAAGATTGAAGAAATAATAAAAACTGGAAAAACTCAACTTGTTGCTCAAAGGAGTGGCAATGTTTATGTAGTTGATTTGTCAAAAGAGAGCCCTATGACTGATGCCTGTCTGTTCTCAGCTGCCTCTAACAAAGAGACAGAACTATGGCACAGAAGATTGGGGCACACAAATCTCAAGACAATCACTGCTTTGTCAAAACAAGGCCTTGTATGAGGTCTTCCACAAAAAAATTGTTCACCTGTCTTGAGCATTGGGTTTCCTTTTTAAAAGGAAAACAACATAAAAGCTCATTTAAGTCCATTGAAGAGTCCAAAACAACCAAGTGCTTACAAATGTTGCACATGGATCTGTTTGGCCCGGTAAAAGTCATGAGTCTTAAAAAGAAAAGATATTGTTTGGTAATTGTAGATGACTTTTCTAGGTTTACATGGACTTATTTCTTACATTCTAAAGATGAGACTGCAGGCATTTTGCAAGACTTTGTCAAACAGGTTGAAAAGCAATTTGACTTGCCAGTGAAAGTTTTTAGAAGTGACAATCGCACAGAATTCAGAAATAGGGAGTTGGATGAGTTTTGTGTGTGAAAAGGAATTGTAAGGCAGTACAACATTCCAAGGACACCAGAACAAAATGGGGTTGTTGAAAGAAAGAATAGAACACTGATTGAGGCTGCCAGAACCATGCTTGCAGATTCAGGTTTGCCATTAACTTTCTGGGCAGAGGCTGTAAACACTGCCTGCTATGTCCATAACAGAGTTTTGATAAACCCCAGGCATCAAAAGACTGCCTATGAAATTCTATATAAAATCAAACCACTGATCTCATACTTTAAAGTATTTGGCTGCCCATGCTTCATTTTAAATTTAAAAGACTCAATTTCAAAGTTTGCAGCCAAAGTAGATAGTGGTTATCATTTGGGATACTCAACCACTGCTAAGGCCTACAAAGTGTTTAACACTAGGACTAAGTGTGTGGAAGAGAGCTTGAATGTAAAGTTCAATGAACTTTCTTCAATGAAAATCCCTGCAAACCCTGCTGAATTATTTGATCTTGATAAATTTACTTTTGAAAATGTTTCTGTCAAGACTAACAGTACAGGTCCATCTTAGCCTCCTCCACCAGACAATGGATATGAAGTGATAATTCCACAACAGATAGTCACATCCATTGCCAGAGCAGCAGATGTTCAAAACAATTGTCAAAGCTCAACCACTGCTGCATCAACAGTTGTTGACCAAAGTAGCCCTTTAACCTCTGTCACCACATCTTCAACCACTGTTGATAAAGATCTGCCAACAGTGGATACAAATCAACATGTAGTCACACCCATTCCTCCTATTCCTCCACCTCCATTTCAAGACACTGTTGGATCATCAAAGTCACTAACAGTTGTTAGCTCAGATGATTCACATCTGTAGCCCTCACCCTTAAATGCCATTGTTCCATACAAAGGAGATTTAATCTTCTTGAAGTCTCATCCACCAAATCAAATCATTGGCAACATCAGTGAAGGGGTTCTCACTAGAAGTCAATCCCAAAACATCTGTCTTTTTGTTGGCTTTCTATCACTCCATCAACCAGTCAAGTACCAAGAGGCACTAAAAGACAACAGTTGGGTAGAAGCCATGCAGGAAGAGCTCCAACAGTTTAAAAGACAACAAGTATGGGAACTTGTACCACTGCCAAAGAATGTGAATCCTATTGGCACAAAGTGGGTCTTCAAAAATAAAACTGATGAAAGGGGCATTGTTGTCAAGAATAAAGCCAGGCTTGTGGTTCAAGGTTTCAGACAAGAAGAGGGCATTGATTTTGATGAAACTTTTTCCCCTGTAGCAAGATTGGAAGCTATCAGACTGTTCCTAGCCTTTGTTGTCAACCACAATATAAAGGTGTTTCAAATGGATATCAAATGTGCTTTTCTCAATGGTAAGATTCAAGAAGAGGTTTATGTTTGTCAACCTCTTGGTTTTGAGGATCCATTTTATCCAAAGCATGTCTACAAGCTAAATAAAGCCTTTTATGACCTGAAACAAGCACCTAGAGCCTGGTATGAAACTCTATCCACTTTTCTAATCTCTATTGGTTTCACAAGAGGCAAAATTGACAAAACACTATTTTTAAAATGGAGAGGAAAAGATTTGATGATTGTCTAGATTTATGTGGATGACATCATTTTTGGATGCACATGCATTAAAATGTGTGAAGAGTTCAGGAGACTCATGACAGCTGAGTTTAAGATGAGTGCAATGGGTGAACTACAGTGCTTTCATTCATCAAGTCAAATATGCCAAAGAAATTTTAAACAAATTTGATATGAATGACTGCAAACATGTAGTATACCCATGATAACCACCAAGATTGTCATGTCTGATGAAAAGGATGATTTGGTTGATCAAACTCTTTATAGAAACATGATAGGATCTTTATTGTACCTAACTGCATCTAGGCCAGACATCATGTTTGCAACATGTGTTTGTGCAAGATCCCAATCAGCCCCTAGAAAGTCAAATCTTATTGCTATAAAAAGGATATTCAGATACATAAAAGGTGCTCCCACACTTGGTAACTGGTATCCAGCTAATGGAAATATCAAGCTTTCAGGTTTCTCAGATAGTGACTTTGATGGATGTAACACAACAAGGAAGTCCACTTCAGGAGGTTATCAATTCCTAGGCAATTGCTTAGTGTCTTGGCAAAGCAAAAAGCAAGCAACTGTTTCCACATCCACTGCTAAAGCAGAATATATTGCTGCTGCAAGCTGCACAGTCCAGCTGTTATGGCTTCAAAATCAACTGCTGGATTTTGGTATCACTGCTTTGAAAACACCTCTCATGTTGGATAGTCATGCAGCAGAAAATATCATCAAAAATCCAGTTTCACATTCAACCACCAAACACATTGACATCAAACATCACTTTGTGAGGGATTGCTATGAAAAAGGTTTGATTTCTCTGCATCATGTTCCAACTAAAGATCAGCTGGGAGATGTGCTAACAAAAGCGTTAGACACATACACCTTTGAAAGCTTGATCTCTTGGATTGGCATGCTGAACATGGAATAACAGGCAAAATCCTGTTTTTCTATGAATAAAGCATTAAAATGTTTTCAGAAAATCAAAAATTCATCCTTAAAAATAGTTAAAAATGAAAGTTTTCAATAATCCTTAAAAGTCTGTTACAACCACTGTTTTGGTTCAAACATCTGATTGTTAAAATTTATCCACTGCTGAAAGACAACCTCTGTTTCTTCATTCTTCATGTTGACCACTGATTGACCAAATATCAGTGTTTCAATCACTGATGGCTATCCACTGATAGTGTCCATCAGTGGTTTCCTAAACAATTGTCATCCATTTTCATCAGAGGTTGTCACGTGGATAGTTCTTAGCCGCCCGATCTTTGTAACCGCTGCCACGTCAGCATTCACTTTTCACTTTTATAAAACCCTAATCAAAACCCCAAACAGGGTTTTCACTGCCGTATCGAATTCAAAATTCCTTCAAAAACGGTTACCATTTCTTCCATTCTTCTTCTTCCTCTCACAAATTCCTTCGAATCACCATGGCTCTTGCTCTCAAAAACCCTCATAACTATATGTGTACCCTTGAGAAAACAAGTAAAAACACAGATTTCCACTCAATGATTGATGCTCTTTCATCATACAAAGTACAAAACTTTGTTGACTTGCAACGCACCCATCTATCAAGAAACCCTACGTGATCTCTGGAAAAATGCCAAAGTCGAAACTCAAGATAAAAAGCCTTGGGCTATCACATCAAAAGTAGGAGAAATTCTTGTTTCAATCACACCACATACAATATCCGAAGTTTTTGAGATGAATGATCATACAGGTAAAAATTCTTTTCCCAAAGATGAGTATCAGACAGATCTGATCGAAAGAGGGTATGTGGGACAAATGCATAAAGCTACTTTGCAAAAGGGAGATTTCCCACCTCCCACGAAATTTTTATTCTATACCCTGCTCATGTGTGTTTCAAACAAAACAACTGCTTTCAATTCCCTTGAAAATTCAATACTTGGGTTATGCTATCATGGCAGAAGTTGATTTTAATTATTCCCAAGAGATTTTCAATGACTTGGTTAAAAAATGAAAATAATATAAAAAAAAAGAAGAAACCATTTTTGTTGTTTCCAAGATTTTTGAGCTATTACTTACAAAAGAAAATCCCAAAAGATAGTGCACAAGTACTTATCCAAGGTGCTTCTTGTCAAATAAACAGCCTTTCTTCTGAAACTTTTACAAGGCTGTCAGAGTCAAAAGTTCTGAAAACACAAACAAAGGAACCTGAGACAACTTTGGATGAGTCCACATCTGCTCCTCAGGGTTCTGCTATTGAGCCCACTGCTCTTGGTGAACATAGTAGCCAAACCACTTCTGTGCAACCCCCACCAACCCTACCCAAAAAGACCAAAAAGAAAATTACCAAAAAGCCCACCAAACCCTCCAAAAAGAATCTTCTGGAAGATGAGATCCTAGGAGTAACTCCTGTGACAACACAAAAGTCACCAACAAACACTGTTGCTACTTCCTCACAACAGTTGGTCAGATCTCCACCCAAAGCTTCAACTCCTCCTTCTTCCTCACAAAAGGAACAGGTTGTAAACACAGGGACACCACTCTATGATACATTACCCTCAATTGAGAGTATGCTCAATAGACCTGCTCCCGGGGCAAATTCTCTTTCATCTCCTATCCCTACAATCACATTACCACCCACCATGTTACCTCTGTTGAAAGCATTGGACATGGCTCAGACAAAAATCAGTTCTTCTCAACAACCTATCACTGAGAATATACTCCAACAAGTGACTGAGTCTGATGCCTCTATCTTTGCTAACCCATCAACAGTTGAGGAGGTTACATGTCACACCCCGACCACGTAAAACAACAAAACGTGGCGGAAACGTTGGGGAGTGTTGTAACAGAATCATTGTTTCACAACCAAGGAATAAATAATTATGTTTTATTGAATTATTGAACTCATTGTTTTATTACAAATCAGATAAATACAACTATTATCTTTCAAGTTTTAAAGTCGCTAAGGCACGAGTCCATCCTATGTATAGCAAGCATCAACAAGCATCACATAACAGCACCTGAAACATGTGTAAAAATAGGAACGTCAGCATAAAAATGCCTGTGAGATACATAGGTTTTATTATAATTAGGATTCATGACTTATAAGTTTAAAGAAAATGTTTAACAAAAGTAGTCATGATCCTTGTAAAAGGTTTTCTTTTATAAATCATACTAAAATTTATAAGAAATAAGATGATATAAAAAAATAATACATAGGTAATTAAATAACTTAATAAAATGAATTTGTATAAAGTATATTGTTTATAAAACAATATTTTGATAAAAAGGTTTATAGTATATATAAAAATATACTTTGGTTTTAAGAATTGGTTTCAGACCTAGTGCATTCAAACTACACCTTTGATGGAGAAAAATAAATTGGTTTCAGACATTCCATGACAACAGGAATGGGGTGTCAAATCCTATAGTGCTATATCATACTACCAACCGGTCTGGTGAACAAAAATAAGTACTATCCAACGATTAATTTTATAATCTATGAAAAATTAGAGTTTAAACCATAAATAATCATTCAGTTTGTAAAAAGATAAGTACTAATATGTATAATCAATTATACTTTTGAAAACAAGAACATAACAAATAGGTACACATGCTTCACCCCAAAACATTTGAAAACAGTAAAAGAGGGGACTATGTACTCACTTGAGAATGCTTAGAAGTCTTGAATAACAACCAAGCAAAGCTAGAAGGAGCACGGAATCAAACGGCACCTAATATAGGTAACTATGTAAATAAACCGGACCTAAATCGGGAGGTCGGATAGGATGAGGTTTCATAAACCAAATGAGCATTGGAACTCATATGATATGGTTTAACAAAGCCTACATACTAAAATGAAACCTAACCTAAGTGCTTACGACCCATTACGACCCGTTTAGGTAGCTTACGCTACTTTAACGCGTCGTTTGGGTAAAACGCGTTCGGACCGCCTAACTAGTCCTATGACAAGTAATATATGCCTTAACATGTCTAATAATATTACCTAATCAGTTTAGATGTCAAAATTTAGGTTACATATGCTTAAAATGAATTTATGCGTAAAAAGGGTATTTTGGTAATTTTCCTAAGGCATATAAACTACCTATCATACGACTAACTAAATGAAGTGACCATAAGGTATAACCTCGGAAGGTTATTCCCTATACAACTATGGTCACTAAACATGTTTGTCCGGATCCTTATGATCGACCAAACGGGTCTAGTTCTAAAGTCTAAGCGGTTGTTTAGACCGCTTGACTTACGACTCTACAAAAGCACTAAACCTAAAGTGACGAGCTAAACATGCCAAAACATGTTTAGTTTAAGTTAGAAAACAGGTTTGGTATCAAAACAAACGGTTTTGATACCTAAAAGTAGTTTGGTTACAAAATACGCGAGAATACACATTTTGGCCGAAACTACGACTCTTCACTAAACCTAGATAACGTGGTAATCAGTAGGTATAGTCACTAGGGACTATAACCATCGTGATTACGCTCACGTTATGAAGTTCAGATGAACTTCGCGTTGACCATAATCTGGTCAATGCAGAAAGTCAAACAAAGTTTGAATTTTAAGCTAAAAACGTAAAAGAACGAAAGAATACTTACAACGGGTCCAAAAACGGAAGTTTTGATCCGATTACTCTCAGGTATGAAGTAAATACTTCAACTTAGAGAGATGAAATCAGATCAATGTGGGTTGCAACAAATGAATGTGGGGATATTTATAGATTTCTTAGGATCGTTAAGATCGTTCCTCGTAAAACGAGCTTTGATCTCATCCGTACACATGTGCCCATGGTTTTGTGAAACCATGGGAGCCCATAGTTTCATTAAAACCATGTGCAAATGAGGGGAATAGCTGGAACAAGCTGGAATTTAGATTTTTCATTTTGGTCCCTTCCTAAGATAACTATGGCAGAAGGTCAATTTTGGTCCCTGAATGTGCAAAACATGGTTTTTGATGCATTTTTGACACGTTTAAGCCCCGTTAGTTCCATTTAAAGGCTCTAAAATGAAGTTAAAGTATAAGGAACATGAAATATGCTCAAAAATATCTCGGATGTCGGTTAGGTTTGGTCGTACGGTTGCGTTGTTTGGTTAATTACGACGAAACACGAACGAATGCGAAAAACGATCTAAATTACGCGACGAAAGGAATTTTATCATGAAAATCACTAAAATAAAATATTTTAATGATTACATAAAGTTTTGGATGTCCGAATGTATTCGGAACGTAAGATATGCGCGAAAATGCAAACTTATGCACTTTTTGACGCTTTTAGTCCCTGATGACCAAAAAGTTTATTTTAGCATAACGAACCCCTCAAAGCCTATTTATAAGCTATGTAAAGGATATTTAGGGTATGTTTAACTTATTATCAAGTTCTAGAATGTTCGTTACAGTACAATTCGGCATACTTTCGCAGTTTGTCGAAATTAGTCCCTGTAAGCGAATAAACTTGATTTCGCCACACCAAACCTTCCTAAACTTATTTCTAAGTTATGTAAGGGTTATTTAAGGTATGTTAAGCCTATGTCACTGTTCCAGAGTGTTTTTTGCATTAAACGGGTTATATTTACGCATCAGATCGCGTATAACCTTCCAGAAAGTGATTTAAAGCTCGAAATCGAACAAGAATTGATATGTGCAAACGATACACATATTTATACAAATCCCAAGTAATAAATACAATATTTAATTGGTTTGGTATTTGTTTGATGGTTGAAGTGACACAGGTGTCACAGTCTCCCCTACTTTAGGAAATTTCGTCCCGAAATTTAATTTTAGAGGAAACTTGTGAAGACAACTGTGATGGTTTCGCATTCAAGTGAATCTCTTGAACCCTAAGTAAAACTCCGGGCCATGTTTGGATTCTTAGCGAAATTGTCAACTATCAAAGTGTAGTCCTCGTAGTAACAAAACATGGAGTTTCGAACTATGGACAGAAGAACGTTTCGTATGAAGACTTATCATAGGAAACTTGTGTGTGCTTGAAATCAGAATTGGGGAGTGTAAGATAAAATGACATTGGTTAAGGTCCAGGACTTCTTGTAACTTAAATAACGCTACGTTCGCAATGTAATAAGGAACACTTATATATAGGAAGTACCAGCGGCGTATCCACCATGCCCCTTTTTACATTGTTCCTGTATCGTTATTCTTGTCACTATAGGTCTTAACACATGACAAAACTTGTTGTGGTTTCTGTGCACTGAATTCTATAATTATGTATGCATCCATAATTACGTAATTCCTTGCACAGTCCACACAGTTCATTTCATAATGCGTAGGGTAAAAATCAATTGAATAATCATGAAGCGACTTGACTAGACCACCAAAGGATCTTTTTAACTAGATCAACGAACGATCTTTTTAACTAGATCAACACATGATCTTCTTAACTAGACCGTCGTACAATCTCCTTAAATAGACCACTTAAGGGATCTTTTCAATTATATCATCATATGATATTCCTAACCAGATTTTCAAATCAATCTGTTTAACTAGACCACTCAAGGGGTCCAATTATAGAATAGTACTTTATAACCCAAGGGACTTAACTACAACGTAAAAGTCCATTAAGGATTTAAGATAGTACCTTTGGATATCCTACTATGAATCCCTCATACGAGATATGGAAGATTCTACGAGGATTTAGAGGGATCACATAAAAACATGAAACATATAAGAAAACACAAGACATAAAAGGAATCACATAAGCACATAATCACATAATTGTTTAATTTGATCATTAATTTGTTATCTTCGGACATGGGTATTTAAAGCATGCCAGGAATCTAATCCGTGGATCTCATTTGGCACTTTAAACATCTTTAAGAATCTAACTATGGAGATAGAAAGACCTTAATAGGAATTCGGATTTATCCTTATTGAATCGTAATATACGTATTAAGGCATACGAATAATTCAATTAAGGGTTCCGATTTGAGCGATATTTATCCACAAGGATCCAATTATGAGGATAGAAAGATCCTATTTTGGATTTTGGAATTTGTGTAACGAGAGGTGTTTCGACACCTTGCACTAGGCGTGCTTAAATCGATATACAAGGTAGAAAGTTCATGAGGTTGAGGCGCTAGATATGTCAAGGCGACATATGAAGCAGAATTTGGAGGTTGGGTACTACGTATGTTAAGTCGATCATACGAGCAGGGTTGACTTGGGGTTGGTTTGGACCACCTTGGCTTGGGTTGAATTGACAATCATTTGCCAGGTGACCGAGTCGTCCACATGATGCACACTGATGATACTGCAGGTAAGCTTGGTGAGGTACATTACATTTGTTGCACATTGGCGCAATACTAGCATAAGGTTTCCTTGCAGGAGGTTGAGCAACAGCAGGATTTGCAACAGCTTTGCTTTGGATTGCAAAGCGGCACATGTTAACCAAATGTCCCCATCGTCCACCGTGGGTACATTTGAAACAGGGTATCTGATTCGGATGATGACGGTTGCATTGATTGCACCAAAAAGCGGTTCCCTTGTACGGCTTCATCCATGAGGTGAGTCATGGTGATAGCTAAATCAATGGGCCTTCTGGAGTACGACGCCTAATTGTTGGGCAGTTATAGCACCTAGTTCGGACATTGTTGTTGCGATGAAGAGGCATCATGAAGAAAATGGAAGACATGGGAGGAAACAAGGGAAATGAAAACAGAATAACAATGCATAAAAATTGCGATCATTTGTTTGTTACCTAAGGCAAACAAATGAGTTGGTGACTAATCAAAGTAAATGGGTCAATATAATGTATCGCGAAGACATGCTCACCTATAAGTGGACACTCACCCCAAGAGTTCCCAGGTAAGAGTGACTGGTCCGATACTGCGGATTTGTACGAACACTCTAGCCTTAGACAGAAGACCCAGGGTACAGGCACCCACCCTTCCAGTTTGCACGTGTTCACATTATTTAGACCAAACTTTGACGAGAATTTTGAAAACTTAAAGGGTTCAAAACCTTATAATAAATCATCCTAGAACAGATGATTGGTTTTCGACGCGGAAACGAAATTTGTGTTCTTATTGTGGTTGTCACCTAAAGATAGGTGACAATATTGTTTTAAAACTAAACACAAGATAACTTGTGTTAGGGTCCTAGGAAGGTTATAGTCTAGGTCAAAGTATTACTAATAACCTAATTCCCTATAACCATTGGCTCTGATACCAAATTTTCTGTCACACCCCGACCACGTAAAACAACAAAACGTGGCGAAAACGTCGGGGAGTGTTGTAACAGAATCATTGTTTCACAACCATGGAATAAATAATTATGTTTTATTGAATTATTGAACTCATTGTTTTATTACAAATCAGATAAATACAACTATTATCTTTCAAGTTTTAAAGTCGCTAAGGCACGAGTCCATCCTATGTATAGCATGCATCAACAACCATCACATAACAGCACCTGAAACATGTGTAAAAATAGGTACGTCAGCATAAAAATGCCTGTGAGATACATAGGTTTTATTATAATTAGGATTCATGACTTATAAGTTTAAAGAAAATGTTTAACAAAAGTAGTCATGATCCTTGTAAAAGGTTTTCTTTTATAAATCATACTAAAATTTATAAGAAATAAGATGATATAAAAAAATAATACATAGGTAATTAAATAACTTAATAAAATGAATTTGTATAAAGGATATTGTTTATAAAACAATATTTTGATAAAAAGGTTTATAGTATATATAAAAAATATACTTTGGTTTTAAGAAAGTCGAATAAGTAGTATATTAAAATATATTTCAGTTCCAAAATCGTTAACCCAAGTGCACTAAATAACGCCACGTTATGTAATGTGATGAAAACACTTATATATAAGAAGTACCAGCGCCGTATCTACCATGTTTTCATCATATTGCACCCGTCCCGTTATCTAAACACTAACCAAAACCCAATTGTAAAACAAATAGTATATTAAATATACTTTAGTTGTTAAAAATAAAATTTTCAGTAGTATATCAAAAGTATACTTTGGATTTATAAATAACATATTAAACTATATTTTGGTTTTTAAAATAACATATTAACTATTCTTTGGTTTTTGAAAATAACATATTAAACTATGCTTTGGTTTTGAAAATAACATATTAAACTATGCTTT
Source organism: Helianthus tuberosus (assembly GCA_030545235.1). Taxonomy (NCBI): domain Eukaryota; kingdom Viridiplantae; phylum Streptophyta; class Magnoliopsida; order Asterales; family Asteraceae; genus Helianthus; species Helianthus tuberosus. The sequence goes on along the minus strand of JARYGA010012906.1, from coordinate 91,702 downwards.
GGTTTTTGAAAATAACATATTAAACTATGCTTTGGTTTTGAAAATAACATATTAAACTATGCTTTGGTTTTGAAAATATATGTTGGTTTTGTACAATATCACATATGAGAGCATATCAAACTATACTTTTGGGAGTATAACTAAATATACAAAAATAATGTGATTTAAGAATTCATGCAGACCTAGTGCATCAAACTACACCTTTGATGGAGAAAAATAAATTGGTTTCAGACATTCCATGACAACAGGAATGGGGTGTCAAATCCTATAGCGCTATATCATACTACCAACCGGTCTGGTGAACAAAAATAAGTACTATCCAACGATTAATTTTATAATCTTTGAGAAATTAGCGTTTAAACCATAAATAATCATTCAGTTTGTAAAAAGATAAGTACTAATATGTATAATCAATTATACTTTTGAAAACAAGAACATAACAAATAGGTACACATGCTTCACCCCAAAACATTTGAAAACAGTAAAAGAGGGGACTATGTACTCACTTGAGAATGCTTAGAAGTCTTGAACAACAACCAAGCAAAGCTAGAAGGAGCACGGAATCAAACGGCACCTAATATAGGTAACTATGTAAATAAACCGGACCTAAATCGGGAGGTCGGATAGGATGAGGTTTCGTAAACCAAATGAGTATTGGAACTCATATGATATGGTTTAACAAAGCCTACATACTAAAATGAAACCTAACCTAAGTGCTTACGACCCATTACGACCCGTTTAGGTAGCTTACGGTCCTTTAACGCGTCGTTTGCGTAAAACGTGTTCGGACCGCCTAACTAGTCCTATGACAAGTAATATATGCCTTAACATGTCTAATAATATTACCTAATCAGTTTAGATGTCAAAATTTTGGTTACATATGCTTAAAATGAATTTATGCGTAAAAAGGGTATTTTGGTAATTTTCCTAAGGCATATAAACTACCTATCATACGACTAACTAAACGAAGTGACCATAAGGTATAACCTCGGAAGGTTATTCCCTATACAACTATGGTCACTAAACATGTTTGGTCGGATCCTAATGATCGACCAAACGGGTCTAGTTCGAAAGTCTAAGCGGTTGTTTAGACCGCTTGACTTACGACTCTACAAAAGCACTAAACCTAAAGTGACGAGCTAAACATGCTAAAACATGTTTAGCTTAAGTTAGAAAACAGGTTTGGTATCAAAACAAACGGTTTTGATACCTAAAAGTAGTTTGGTTACAAAATACGCGAGAATACGCATTTTGGCCGAAACTACGACTCTTCACTAAACCTAGATAACGTGGTAATCAGTAGGTATAGTCACTAGGGACTATAACCATCGTGATTACGCTCATGTTATGAAGTTCAAACGAACTTCGCGTTGACCATAAACTGGTCAATGCGGAAAGTCGAACAAAGTTGACTTTTAAGCTAAAAACGTAAAAGAACAAAAGAATACTTACAACGGGTCCATGAACGGAAGTTTTGATCCGATTACTCTCAGGTATGAAGTAAATACTTCAACTTAGAGAGATGAAATCAGATCAATGTGGGTTGCAACAAATGAATGGGGGGGGGGGTATTTATAGATTTCTTAGGACCGTTAAGATCGTTCCTCGTAAAACGAGCTTTGATCTCATCCGTACACATGTGCCCATGGTTTTGTGAAACCATGGGAGCCCATAGTTTCATTAAAACCATGTGAAAATGAGGGGAACAGCTGGAACAAGCTGGAATTTAGATTTTTTATTTTGGTCCCTTCCTAAGATAACTATGGCAGAATGTCAATTTTGGTCCCTGAATGTGCAAAACATGGTTTTTGATGCTTTTTTGACACGTTTAAGCCCCGTTAGTCCCATTTCAAGGCTCTAAAATGAAGTTAAAGTATAGGGAACATGAAACATGCTCAAAAATATCTCGGATGTCGGTTCGTTTGGTCGTACAGTTGCGTTGTTCGGTTAATTACGACGAAACACGAACGAATGCGAAAAACGATCTAAATTACGCGACGAATAGAATTTTATCATGCCAATCACTAAAATAAAATATTTTAATGATTACATAAAGTTTTGGATGTCCGGATGTATTTAGAACGTAAGATATGCGCGAAAATGCAAACTTATGCACTTTTTGACGCTTTTAGTCCCTGAATGACCAAAAAGTTTATTTTAGCATACCGAACCCCTCAAAGCCTATTTATAAGCTATGTAAAGGATATTTAGGGTATCTTTAACTTATGATCAAGTTCCGGAATGTTCGTTACAGTACAATTCAGCATACTTTCGCAGTTTGTCGAAATTAGTCCCTATAAGCGAATAAACTTGATTTCGCCACACCAAACCTTCCAAAACTTATTTCTAAGTTATGTAAGGGTTATTTAAGGTATGTTAAGCCTATGTCACTGTTCCAGAGTGTTTATTGCATTAAACGGGTTATATTTACGCATCAGATCGCGTATAACCTTCCAGAAAGTGATTTAAAGCCCGAAATCGAACAAGAATTGATATGTGCAAACGATACACATATTTATACAAATCCCAAGTAAGAAATACAATATTTAATTGGTTTGGTATTTGTTTGATGGTTGAAGTGACACAGGTGTCACATTACACCCCTTGAGTTATATGTAACTCTTGGTGGTAGTTCAAGTGGAGCAGCTACTACAGGTGTTGAATCCACTGATTTACACCTCGACAGTAGTTTCATCAGTCAGAGTCCCTTGAAGGAAATTTCTTCCTTGGGAACCAAGGTAATCATTGGTGTGTTCCAAGTAACCACTGGTGTGTTTACTAAGGTAACCACTGCAGAAGAAAGAAGTCCCTAGTACCAAGAAAAAGGGGCATCAGTGGATGAACCATTGGAGACTTCTCCTGGTCCAACTGCTGATACAATCACTGCTAGTGGGAAATCAGATGATCCCATTACATTGGGTGATGGTTTAAAATATCAGGAATTGACGGAGAGAGTTAACATTATTGAAACATCTATGGTAGATATCAAAAATATGCTGCAACAGTTGTTACAATCATCAAAGTCTCAATCCACTGCTTCATCATCTGCTATCACAACAAGTGAGCTATGGCAACTCCTACAACCTCTACTTTATCAACAAAGACAATATGCTGATCAACGACATGAAATATAGTTACAACTGTTCAGAAATATGATGGATGCAACGTATAAGGATACTCAAGCTGATATTAAAGCCATCAAAGCTCATTTACTCCAAACCACTTGTACTTCTCCTCCTATAATTATTTATGTAAACACTGCTGATGATGCCAAAAAGGGGGAGAAAGGAAAGAAAGGAAAGGAAGGTTTACACCTAGAGCCTGATCCAAAAGCTAAACCTGTTGTAGAGATTCCTAAGCCAGATTGTACAAAGAAGGTTGATGTGACTCTCAACCTATTTGCTGAACAAAAAACAAATAGAAAAGAGAGAATGGAATGAAAGGGTTCTAAAAGATTTGAAAAAGAAAAGAAAGTTCTGATGTCAAAGGAAGAGCAGGGTACTTCAAAAAGAAGAAGAACTACCAAAAAGGTCAGCAAACCCACTTCCAAACCTTCCATACCCACTGAACAAAATTCTGTAATCCCCAAAAGTTCCTCACCTCAAACCTCTAAGCCAACAGATGTTGAGATACCTGTTGTTTCAACAGTTATTAATACATCAGTGATTTCAACAGATGTTACCACCACTGCTCTCACCATTTTCCCAACCACCACTGAACCCAAGTCAACACCACCATCACAAAAACCCCCTGCCATAAAGCAGAAGACAACTGTTGACACTTCAACAGTTGTTATGACAATAACGGTTGAAACACCAGTTGTTTCAATAGTTGTTATTCAACCAGCCAACACTTCAAACATTTCTTCCCAAGCCATAATCATTCATGTTTCCAAACCTTCAACAAAAACTCCTTCACCTAAAAAGTTTTACACCAGAAAAAGGAAGTTTCAGGTGCATGATGATGACATACCAGCACCTATTACTATTTCATCCACACCCTTTAATCAAATCAAACCTCAACCATTCATACCACCAAAACTAGCAAAACCAATCACTGATCCAAAAATACTTGAAGGACATGACCCTGAAAGGGTTGTTCCACTAGAAGCAGATTATCCACTGGAGCTATATGCAGTTAAGAATGAAATGAGGCAGTTTTATATAGTGGATGATCCTACAAAAATAAAATTCCCTTCTCTCTATGGTTTCAGACCACCAAAGAACTTGGATGAGTATTTAAAACTCAAAGTAAAACAAGCTGAATTACAAGCCAAGTGTGAATGTTAGGGAGAGAATGATAGGAGCATCTCAAGTCGAATGCAGCTTCTACTTAGTAAAGTCAAAAAGTTGGAAGACTATGCATGAGACTTGAGTAAAGAGATGTCTAACTTGCCACCAGATGCTGACCTACAAAAGGAGATGAGAAAAGACCTCCTAGACCTAATCATGAGAGAAACATTCTACCCTGCCAAGGTTGAGCAATTTAAAGACTGGCCACTCATTGCTCTAAAAGGAGAAGCAAACCAAATTGAAAGGATAAAGAATGATCCAGGTATGAAAAGATCTGCACCAAATTGGAGTAAATACAAAAAGGCAATTGCTGATCTTACCTTGGAGTACAAAAGAAAGAAGCAAGAGTTGGTTGCAGCAAAATTTGGTACAACAAAAGCCATAGCAAAATGGTCAAGGTAATACACTGACATGGCATATGAGAAGCTGGAAAGACAAAGAGAAACAGATCCTAAACTTCCAAAGAAACCAGCATATAGAACCAAGAAAATTGATGAGCCTCAGCAGCAGGCCCTCTCTTTGAAAACATTGTTCACATCATCTGACACTTCCATCATTGCTTTGAACCAAAGGAAGAGGCAAAAACAGACTGATGCAGAAGATGCAGAAAGTGAAGTTGTGTACATGAAAGAGGCCATCAAAAGAATGATTGTAGAGGACCCTAACTCAGCAAAGTTACAAGAAATTGCCAAAAGAGTCTTGAGCAGGCCTCCATCACCAAACTCATCAAAAATAAAAACTCTCCCAAGAAACCCACTGAACTCAAAAATACTAAAGTGGAAGTCTGATCAAAAGACCCGCGTATTGACTTTGCTCAAGTCCAGTGGAGAAGTTAAGCAAATATCAAGGGAGGATGCACTAGGCCTGGGTGTAGCTGACCTCCAAGATCTATTAGAGCTTCAACTTTGCAGGGATGAGGATGATGAAGATTCTCTTAACTTTGAGCTGCAATTCAAGGGCCAAGTTAGGGAAATGTTGATGAGACAATAAAGATCTTGAATAATGAAGTGTTTTGGCATCATCTGTTCCAGGGGAGAGTGTTGGGATTGAACCCTACAAAGGAACAGATTATATGAAAAGCCAAAACTGGTTCAAAATAGTGGATCATCATAAGCAGTGTTTGCACAAAGATTCTCCTCTTGACAGTGGTTATCTAACAATTAATAGACTCCAAGCACTGATCATCCCAACCACTGATAAGCCAAGCACTGATGAGGATTAAAGAACTGAAGCTCTATCTACTGATGTCTCCTAAGTACTGCTGAAGACTAAAGCTCTGCCCATTCAAGGGCTTATCAACCTTTGAAGAAAGCACTGATGCTCAACATCAGTGCGTAGACTACATCAGTGGAAAGTGAAACAATAGTTTATAGAAGCAGTGTCTATGTAATCAGTTGTTTTGTAATCAGTGGTTGTATGTAACAGTCCTTAGAGTTTGTTAGGAGGTTAGATGTCACTTTCATGGTGACGTCAGCTGAAGATGCTCAGTGGTTGGGTTGTACTATAAATATAACAGTACTCTGTACTGTTCCATTAGCTTTTTCCTTCTAAGTCTTTCTGTACGAACGATCACTGAGCTCAGGCTGAGGGGGAGTCTTGTGCATGCATGTAATTTTGTTGATTATTGTAATTAAATACAATCATTCGATTCAATGATAAACATGTTTGCTAAACTTTTCTTCCATTGATTGCTTTATCAAAGTTTATTTCATATTCCGTTGCAATTCATATCTCTGCTTCATCTTCATCTTAATTAAACAACACAATCTAAGAAACTCAGATTCTAACAGAATTCTATGCTCAGAAGAAACAACAGCAACAGGCTAAGGATGTTTCAAAGAAAACATGCTTTAAATGTAAACAAGTTGGACACATTGGTCGCAAATGTCCACAAAATCTGAAGCATGTTTATGTTGAGAAAAAGAAATCAGAAGTTGAAACCAAAACACCCAAGTTTGAACCAAAACAAATTTGGAAACAAAAAATTGAAATGTCAAAAGGAAACATTCAAAGTGATTCAAGGTTTTATGTAAAGTGATTCAAGCCTCTTTTTCTTTTTCATGTTTTTGTACTTATAATTTTAAAAATGAAAAGGAATAGCCAAACCCTCATGGCTAAACAATCAAAACATGATAAAACAAGAATTGAAAATGGTTTCAAAATGTAAAATATCAATGTTTTGTGATCATGGGGGGTGAAAAATAATCAATTTACAAAATGTGAAGCAGAAACGGATGACGTGATAAAGCTGTTCACATCGTTTTGTCAAATGTTTTAGAATTTTAGGGGGAGTATATAGTTTTTAAGATTTGAAAAAATTCAAAAACATTTGAAAATTTGAAAAAGTAGAAAAACATGAAAAAGACAAAAGAGTTTTTGTATAAAAAGAGGAAATGATGATACATCAGTAGACAATCACAACATGCTAAAGAAATGGAAAGTTAAAAAGTGATAAATGGTCTCACTGATGATATGCCAGTAGGTTTTTACACACTTAGTAGATTTATTTCGAGATATAAACCTAAATCAAAAACTTTCTTATTTCGTGGGGAACATCTCTCGGATATATGGACTTAGTACTCCAAAATTTCGTTTGAGAGGTTGTCTGATTCTGAGATATTAGGTATTTATACTTATTGATATCTAGGGTATTATACTTGGTCTTCAGATTTTGTGTCAGCAATGGCCTAGACCTCATATATTACTTTCGTGCTTAAACCCCAACACTGCATAAAAATTGAGAATATCGAAAGATATATGTCACACCCCGACCGCATAAAACAACAAACCGCGGCGGAAACGTCGGGGAGTGGAGCGACAGAATTATTGTTTCACAACCATGGTATTTAAAGTTTCGTTTTATTTATTAACTTTGATTACATTGTCTTAAAACAAAGAAAACATAACATAAATTAAAAGTAGTCTTGCATCTTTTATGGTCACTAAGGCCCGAGCCTGCCTAAGTGTATCACGATCCACCTTTATGCATTAGCCCCAGAAAACACATGTGAAAATAGGTATGTCAGCATAAAAATGCCTGTGAGATACATAGCTTTTGTTGAAGCAGGAGTCATGACTTGTAAGTTAAAAGAAATGTTTAACAAAAAGTTAGTCATGAATCTTGTAAAATGTTTTCTTTTATAAATCATACGAAAATCGATATGAAATTCAAATGATATTGAAGAAAAGTGTATGGTTAACTGAATAACCAAGTAAAATGAGTTTGTATACGATATGTTGTTTGAAAACCAATGTCTTGTGAAAATCTGTCGTTTGTGTAAAATGTATCACGTCTTTGTTGAAATGATTTAGATAACGCTACGATATGTAATATCATAAAAACACTTATATATAGGAAGTACCAGCGGCGTATCTACCATGCTTTTATCTTATTACACATGCCTCGTTACGTAAATCACTTATTAATAACCACCAAAATGTCTTGTTTAAACCAATGTCAAAATGTTTATGTGTAAACAATGTCCAATGTTGAATGTAAATCATGTCTTGTATAATCAAATGTTATGTATGACAAGTAAAAAGTATCTACTCAAACCATATGTATAATGTCAAAGTGTAATCAAATGTTATGTATGGTGAATAAAAAGTATTTACTCAACCCCATAGGCAAAATGTACAAAACAATGTATTTGAAATAAATCATAGTTTAAGTCAAAAGTTATGTTTTGCTAAATCAATGCTTTACTGATACAAACATTTATGCGGTAATGTTAAACGCATACATTCAAGCCTTGAGACTGTAGGATAAACCTTTAAACGAATCAAAGGTTTATCAAAAAATGTTTTCGGATTCTGTCATTCCTTACGTCCAAACAAACCTAGGATTCCAGGAATGGGAGTTGTCAATTCCTATGGTACCACTACATACTACCGAGCGGCGTGATCAATGTTAATGAACGCATTTTAGTCCCGTTAAACATACCAAATGTCATACCAAATGTAAGCATGTCATGTAAAAACCATGTACTAAGTATGCTGAGTAAACATATAAAGTAGAAATGTTCATGTAAATCAATGTGCCCATATGCTGAGTAAACATATGCAGCAGAAATGTAATGTAAATCAATTGTGCCCATATGCTGAGTAAACATATGCAGCAGAAATGTAATGTATGAAATCAATGTGCTAGCATGCTCAGTCAACATACATAGCAAATGGCAATTGAAATCATGTACTATATCTGTACTAAATGAACATAGCAAGTATATGTCGTGAAAGCATGAAAAACATGAAAGTAACAAGTAGGCACATGTGTTTCACCCCAAAATATTTGAAAGCGGTAAAAGAGGGGACTATGTACTCACTTGATAATGCTTAATAGTCCTTGAAATAACAATCAAACAATGCTTGAAGGATCACGGAATCGAACGACACCTAATATAGGTAACTATGTTAATAAACCGGACCTAAATCAGAAGATCAGATAAAAGAAGGTCTTGTAAACCAAATGAGTATTGGAACTCATATAATATGGTTTAACAAAGCCTACATTCTAGATCGGAACCTATCCTAAGTGCTTACGACCCGTTACGACTCGTTAAGGTAGTTTACGCTACTTTAATGTGTCGTTCGCGCAAGAGCGCGTTCAGACCGCCTAACTAGTCCTATGACAAGTATTATATGCCTTAACATGTCTAATAACATTTCATAATTAGTTTAGATGTCAAAATTTAGGTTACATATGCTTAAAATGAAATTATGAGCAAAAAGGGCATTTTGGTCATTTTCCTAAGGCATATAAACTACCTATTATACAACTAATTAAACTAAGTGACCTATCATACAACTAATTAAACTAAGTGACCATAAGGTATAACCTCGGAAGGTTATTCCCTATACCACTATGGTCACAAAATATGTTTGGTTGGATCCTAATGATCGACCAAATGGGTCGGGTTCGAAAGTCTAAGCGGTTGTTTAGACCGCTTAACTTACGACCCTAAATAAGCACTAAACTAAAAGTGACGAGTTAAACATGTTTAAAACATGTTTAACTAAGTTAGAAAACAAGTTTGATATCAAAACAAAGTGTTTTGATACCCGAAAATAGCTTCGTTGCAAAATACGCATAAATACGCATTTTGACCGAAACTTTGACTCGTCACTACGCCTAATCAACGTGGTAATCAATAGGTATAGTCACAAGGGACTACAACCATCGTGATTACGCTCACGTTGCAAAGTTCACACGAACTTTGTGTAGACCAAATCATGGTCAAAGCAGAAAGTCAAACACTATTTGACTTTCATACTTGAAAAACAAAACCAAGCATGAAGGAGACTTACAAAGGGTCCAAGCCTGGATCAAGAACAAGAAAACTGATGAATGGAGCCTTCAACCAACAAGGGATAGCTCCAAAGCAGATTGGAGAAGAAATGGAATGAATGAGCAATGTTGAATGGAAAATTGATGGGTTTATATAGAAAACCAAGCTCCATTGAGATGATTCCATGTGTTTCTAGGATTGATCTTGGCCATACACTTGTGGCACATAGTTTAGGATACCATGGAAGCACAAAAACAAGCCTAAAGTATTGGAAAACCATGTATAAAACCCAAGGAACAGCTGCAGTTTGTTGAAAACTAGTTTCCTTCCTAGATAGGGGCTGTCGCGCCCTGCGTAAGACTCAGCAGGAGTCTACGCACCCCGCGAGCGAGCCAATGTTCAACAACAGCTTGATAAATTACAGTTTTAGTCCCTGCATGCATTTAAGTTTATTTTTGACATGTTTAAGCCCCGTTAACCCATTTTCAAGGCTCAATAATGATGTCAAAGTATAGGGCGCATAAAATATGTTTGAAAATATCACAGATGTCGGTTCGTTTGGTCGTACGGTCTCGTTGTTCGGTTAATTACGACGAAACACGAACGGACGTGAAAAATGATCCAAATTGCGCGACGAGTGGTATTTTAGTATTCCAATCACTAAAATAAAATATTTTAATGATTACAAAAATTTTTGGATGTCCGGATATGTTCACAACGTAAGATATGCGAGTAAATGCAAACTTATGAACTTTTTGACGCTTTTAGTCCCTGATGATCAAATAAGCGTATTTTCTCACACCGAACCACTCAAAGCTTATTTCTAAGCTATGTAAAGGATATTTATGTTATGTTTCACTTATGATCATGTTCTGGAATGTAGGTTACTATACGAATCGGCAGACTTTCGTAGTTTGTCGCAAATAGTCCCTGCGATCGAATAAACTTGTTTTTGCCATATCAAACCCTTCCAAACTTATTTCTAAGTTATGTAAAGGTTATTTAAGGTGTTTTTAGCTTATGTTGATGTTTTGGAGTGTTTGTCGCATTAAACTGATTACGTTTACGCATCAGTTTGCGTATAACTTTCTAGAAAGCGATATAGAGTTTGAAATTGAACAAAAATCAAAACGTGCAAAATGTCAAACATAAATAAACAAATATTGAGACCAAAACACATTGTTTTATTGATAATTGAACTGTTCAGAGTTTGTACAATGATTACAAGCACAGATGTCATAGTCTCCCCTACTTTAGGAAATTTCGTCCCGAAATTTATTTAGAGGAAACTTGTGAGAATAGATGTGGATATTTCACCTTCATTTGATCTTCACATTTCCAAGAAAATTCTGGTCCACGTTTATATTCCCAGCGAACTTTGACAATCGGTATGCGCTTGCGTTTGAGCCACTTGACTTCATGTTCCATTATTTCCACAGGCTTCTCGATAAAGTACATCGTGTCATCAACACGAATTTCATCAAGTGGTATGTGGAGGTTCTCATCAGCCAAACACTTTTTGAGATTGGACACGTGGAAAGTTGGATGAACATTTTCGAGTTCAGGAGGTAACTCTAATCTGTAGGCCACATTTCTGATTCTTTCAACGATCTTGAATGGTCCAACAATCTTGGTGCAAGTTTTCTTGTCTTTCCAAATCTGATTACACCTTTCCAAGGTGATACCTTGAGTAAGACGCGATCACCGACTTGAAATTCCAAGGGCTTACGTCGTCTATCCGCGTAACACTTTTGACGGCTTCTAGCTGTCTGAAGGTTATCACGAACTTTCTTGACCTTATTTGTAGTCTCTAGAATGAGTTCAGGTCCAGTAAGCTGAGCTTCGCCGATCTCATTCCAGCATACTGGTGAACAACATTTTCGACCGTATAAAGCCTCGAAAGGAGCCATGTTGATGCTGGAGTGATAACTGTTGTTGTAGGAGAATTCAATCAATGGTAGATACGAATCCCAACTACCACCAAAATCGATCGCACAAGCTCTAAGCATATCCTCCAGTGTCTGGATTGTTCTTTCAGATTGACCATCCGTTTGAGGATGATAAGCTATGCTCAAATTAAGTTGGGTTCCCATAGCAGATTGCATGGTTCTCTAAAAGCGAGACGAGAATCGAGCATCTCTATCAGATATAATGTTCAAAGGAACACCATGTCGGGATACAATCTCATCCACATAGATTTTAGCAAGTTTATCAACCGATAGATCCTCACGGATTGGCAAGAAATGTGTTGACTTTGTAAGACGATCAACAACTACCCAAATAGCAACATGACCTTTCTTAGTGCGTGGCAGTTTGGTAATAAGATCCATAGCAATGTTTTCCCATTTCCAAACTAGTATCTCTGGTTGCTCCAATAATCCAGAGGGATGTTGATGTTCAGCCTTAACCTTAAGACAAGTAAGGCATTTGGACACATACAAGGCAATGTCTTTCTTCATACCCGGCCACCAATACAGAGTTCGAAGATCCTTATACATTTTGTCTGCACCAGGATGAATAGAATAACGAGACTTGTGAGCTTCATCCATTAACAAGGTGCAGAGATTGTCTTGACTTGGGACCCACAAATGATCCACGAATAATATAACCCATTGTCTTTCAGTTCAAGATCAGGCTTAATGTGACAAGGTAATTCTTTACCCATAAAGTTTTGTGAAACGCAAGTGTGTTGAGCCTGAGAAATGCGGGTTTGAATATCAGATCGAACTTGGACACAATGAAGCTTAACACGTTCCTTACGACTCAGTGCATCAGCTACAACATTCGCTTTACCAGGATGGTAGCGAATTTCACAATCGTAGTCATTTAAAAGTTCAACCCAACGTCGTTGCCTCATGTTGAGTTCCTTCTGATTGAAAATATGCTGAAGACTCTTGTGGTCAGTGAAAACCACACATTTGGTACCGTACAGGTAGTGTCTCCAGATTTTGAGAGCAAAAACTACTGCACCTAACTCAAGATCATGAGTCATGTAGTTCTTCTCATGTATCTTCAACTGTCTTGATGCATAGGCTATGACTTTGTTTCTTTGCATGAGAACACAGCCAAGACCCAAATTAGATGCATCACAATATACGAAAAAATCGTCGTTGCCTTCAGGTAAAGATAAGATAGGTGCATCATAGAGTTTCTATTTCAAGGTCTGAAAAGCTTCTTCCTGTTTGAGTCCCCACTCAAAAGGTTTATTCTTCTGAGTTAAAGCTATGAGAGTGTGACAACTGTGTTCTGTAATCGATGTATAATGTAAAACAATGTCAATTATCAATAAAACAATGTGCTTTTGGTGTTATTATATGTGTTTTGGTGTTATTATATGTATATTTGTGTTTGATGATTTTACGATTTGATTCGATTCCGATTTCAAGCTTTAAATCACTTTCTGGAAGGTTATACGCAAACTGCTGCGTAAACGTAGCCAGTTTAATGCAAAAACACTCCGTAATAGTGACATAGGCTTAACATACCTTAAATAACCTTTACATAACTTAGAAATAAGTTTTGGATGGTTTGGTGTGTCAAAATCAAGTTTGTTCGATCACATGGACTATTTGTGTCAAACTGTGAAACTATACCGATTTGTATAGTAACGAACGTTCCAGAACTTGATCATAAGTTAAATATTCCCTAAATATTCTTTACATAGCTTAGAAATAGGCTTTGAGGTGTTTGGTGTGCAAAAATAAACTTTATTGATCAATAGGGACGAAAAGCGTCAAAAGTGCATAAGTTTGCATTTTCGCGCATATCTAACATTCTAAATATATCCGGACATCCAAAAATTTATGTAATCATTAAAATATTTTATTTTAGTGATTGGCATGATAAATTTCGTTGCTTAATTTGGATCGTTTTTGCGTTCGTTACGACTTCCGGCGTAATTAACCAAATAACGCAACCGTACGACCAAAGGAACAGATATCCGAGATGTTTTTGAGCATATTTTAAGTTCCCTATACTTTAACATCATTTTAGAGCTTTGAAATGAGGTTAACGGGGCTTAAACGTGTCAAATATGCATCAAAATGCAAGTTTTTCAAGTTCAGGGACCAAATGTGACATTCTGCCAAACTTGGCTAGGCGGGCCACGCAAGATTAGGCTGTATCTTATGCGGGGCGCAACAACCTGCCAGAGCAGCCACATTGAACTTGGACCTTGAGCTGGTTTTGATGGTTTTTAACCACTAATTTGGGATACTTTGGGCTAGATTTTTATGGTTTTAAGTATTCCCATGGTTTTGAATACCATGTGCCCAAGTGGAGGGCCAAGATTGAAGCACGTTATGCGAGAAACGATCCTAATGGTTTACTGAAATCTATATAAACCCATGCTCTCATTTCATTTCTGCTCACACTTTGGTTCAACCTGCTCTAAGTTGAAGTTATGACTTCATACCTGAGTTGTTTGAATCAAAACTTCCTAGCTTGGACCCTTTGTAAGTATTCTTTCGTGCTTTTTATGCATTTTTAAGCACGAAAGTCAAACAGTGTTTGACTTTCTGCTTTGACCACGAGTTGGTTAACACGAAGTTCGTTTGAACTTCGCAACGTGAGCGTAATCACGATGGTTATAGTCCCTAGTGGCTATACCTACTAATTACCACCTTGATTAGGTGTAGTGACGAGTCATAGTTTCGGCCAAAATGCGTATTTATGCGTATTTTGTAACCAAACTATTCTTGGGTATCAAAACCATTTGTTTTGATATCAAAACCCGTTTTCTAACTTAGGTAAACATGTTTCAACATGTTTAGCTCGTCACTTTTAGTTTAGTGCTTGTGTAGAGTCGTAAGTCAAGCGGTCTAAACAACCGCTTAAACTTTCAAACTCGACCCGTTTGGTCGATCATTAGGATCCGACCAAGCATGTTTAGTGACCATAGTTGTATAGGGAATAACCTTCCGAGATTATACCTTATGGTCACTTAGTTTAAGTAGTTGTATGATAGGTAGTTTATATGCCTTAGGTAAATGACTAAAATGCCCTTTTCATGCATAATTGAATTTTAAGCATATGTAACCTAAACTTTTGTCACATAACTGATTATGCAGCATATTTAAACATGTTTAGGCATATAATACTTGTCATAGGACTAGTTAGGCGTCTCAAACGCGCTTTGCGCGAACGACGCGTTAAAGTAGCGTAAGCTGCCTCAATGGGTCGTAACGGGTCGAAAGCACTTAGGTTAGGTTCTGATTTAGGATGTAGGCTTTGTTAAACCATATCACATGAGTCCCAATACTCATTTGGTTTACAAGACTTCATTCTATCCGATCTTCCGATTTAGGTGTCGATTATTTATCTAGTGATCCGATTTCTAGGTGCTACTTGATTTCTTTGTTTGAGCTTTGTTGAGTTCTTTTGATTAAGGAAACTTTGCACTTCAAGTGAGTACATAGTTCCCCTATTTTACTGTTTTCAATTGTTTTGGGGTGATTCATATGTGTTAAATGTTTTCGATGTTTTTAACGATGGTTTTCGAAATGATTAATACGGTTTATATAAAACTAATAACGATTTTGATAATGTGAACAAACTTGTTGGACGTATTTAGATAACGAATGACATCCATTAACATTGATCAAGCTGACCAGTATTAGGTTATGGTACCGTAGGATCTGACAAATCCCGTTATCAGACTGCACCCATGGTTATGTGTGGGGGTTATGTGGGTAACGACTGAATCTGTGATTGTTAACTTACCCTTTGGTGGTTTGTTAATGCGAGAAGCGAGATAGTCGAGTTGCGAAGGTTTGGATGTTATTAGCGAGACGACCAAAAGTAGTTTTCACAATTAAAACGAGTTAAACGATTTTGGGATGACTTAAACGAGTTAAACGATTTTGGAACGAGTTAAACGAATTGAACAAATGATTGGTTTTTGGAAAGTGTTTAGATAACGGGAAGGGTGTAATGTGATGAAAACATGATAGATACGCCGCTGGTACTTCTTATATATAATTGTTTTCATCATATTACATACCGTGGCATTATTTAGTTCACTTGGTAAACGATTTGAAACGATGTCACACAACGATGTTTTCTAAATAATATAAACCATACGAGTTTTATTAACGAGTTTTTACGAAATGTTTTACAATTTGGTTTACTAAAACAAATGTGTTGGGGTTAAGAATCATGGCTACTAGATTTTATAAACTATAACCCACTTGATTTGAGTTGGTTAATTATGTTGCAATACTATACACTTTTCAAAATAAGGCTTTTTAATACGTTATTGCAACATGTAAACAAGCCATGAATCCGATACTCTCATAAAACCTATGTGCTCGCCAGCATTTCTTTGCTGACTTTGTTTTTGCATATGTTTCAGGTGTTGTTGCATGATGTTGATTGCTAGGATGCATGTTCACATAGGATCTGGACAAGGCCTTAGTGACATAATAACAATGATAGACGATGTGTAACTTGTTTGTTTAACTTTAAGACAATGTTAATGTTTAATATTATCAATAAAATGAAACTTTTGTATCCATGGTTGTGAAACAATAATTCTGTTGCAACACTCCCCGACGTTTCCGCCGCGATTTCGTTGTTTTAACGCGGTCGGGGTGTGACAGAAGAGTTGGTATCAGAGCCAATGGTTATAGGGAATTATGTTATTAGTAATGCTTTGACCTAGACTATAACTTTCTAGGACCCTAACACAAGAAGATTTGCGTTTAGATTTTTAAAACAATACCGTCACCTATCCTTAGGTGATAACCACAACGTGAACACAAATTTTGAATCCGCTTTGAAAACCAATCATTTCTTCATAAATGATTTGTTATAATGTTTTGAACCCTCTAAGTTTTCAAAATCTCGTCAAAGTTTGGGTCTTATAATGTGAACACGTGCAAACCAGAAGGGTGAATGCCTGTACCCTGAGTTTTCTGTCTAAGGCTAGAGTGTTCGTACAAATCCACATAATCGGACCAGTCACTCTTACCTGGGAACTCTTGGGGTGAGTGTTCAATTATAGGCGAGCATGTCTTCGGCGATGCATTATATTGACCCATTTACTTTGATTAGTCACTGCGTGTCGTTTGTCTGTTCGAGGTAACAAACGAATGATCACCTCCCTTGTGTTTTGTCGATGTTTTCAATACCTCTTTTGTTTATCCAATTGTCAATCTCACTCGTTTCACATGTTTTCCCTATTCTTTTAGACAATGCTTCCTCGACGAGATGCACAACCTCTAACCAATGAAGAAGTCGCAGCCCTTGTTGCTCAATAAATGGCTGCAGTGCTTCCGAACGTAGTAACCCAGATCCATCAGTTATACAACAACAATAATAACAACAATAATGCCCAGTGTAATTTCAAGAATTTCAATTTTGCTAAACCGTTGAAGTTTTCTTGGTCACAAGGGGTAACTGCGCTCCTGCAATGGTTCGAGAGTATCGAGAGCATATTCAGACATGTGCAATGTCCGAATGAGCGTAAGGTTGAGTTTGCATCAAGTGTATTCGAGAAGCGTGCTCTTACATGGTCGAATGGTGTGATGCGTGATAGGGGTGCCGATGTGGCGATGGCACAAACGTGGGAAGAGCTTCGAGCTCTCATGATGAAAGAGTTTTGTCCCCATCACGAGATTCGAGCATTGGAACGAGAATTTGACGATCTGAAACAAGATGGGGGAGAACATCGTGCTTACACGGATCGTTATGAAGAGCCGAGCTTGTTATGTCCTACTATGGTTACCCCATTGGAGAAGGCGATTGAGAGGTATATTGATGGTTTACCCGATTCTGTGCAAGACATTGTGACTGGCAGTAATCCTACTACTGTTCATCAAGAAATCGAGTTGTCTGCTACACTGACCGAGTCTCAGGCCAGAAAAGGGAAATTGACCCGTAAAGGCGACAAGAAAAAGTCAGTTGACTCCGCGCAAGAAAAGGGTAAGGGTAAGAAGAAGGGAGAATCTTCTAAGAAGTCGAGGAAGCGCAAGGCTTCCCAGAATTTTGCTGTTACTACTCAGAACCCACCGGCTCTACCTCCTGCCAAGAAAGCGTATGCTGGTACCGCACCTCACTGTGCTCGATGCAATGGTCATCATGCTACCCAACAGGCGTGTAAACAGTGCACTACGTGTGGTAAACTTGGGAATCTGGCCAACATCTGTCATTTGGGTCAGAATCAAGCTACTCAGATTCCAGCACAGGTTCAAGGGAATGCTGCTAGATTCCCACCTGGTTTGTGTTACAACGCGGAGAAATGGGTCATTTCCGCAACAACTGCCCAAGGTTGGTGAATGCGAATGCAAATCAGAACGCAAACGCAAATGTGAATCCCGCTCGTGGACGAGCGTACAATCTGAATGCAAACGAAGCGAGGGCTGACAACGAGGTGGTTAATGGTACGTTTCTTGTTAACAATCGACCTGCATCTGTTCTTTTCGATTCTGGTGCCGATAGAAGTTTTGTTTCATTATCATTTGAGCCTTTGCTTGCGATACCTAGAACTAAACTGAGGAAACCCTTATCTGTTGAAGTTTCTACTGGTAAACCTCTTAAGCTCGATTTTGTTATTTGCGACTGTTAGTTGGACCTCGATAACCATCTTTTTCCTATTGACCTCGTGCCGATGCAACTTGGGAGTTTCGATATTATCGTTGGGATGGATTGGTTGACTAAACATCATGCTGAGGTGGTTTGTTTTGATAAGATTGTTCGTATTCCTTTATCGTCTGGTGAAGTACTAGAGGTTCGTGGCGAGAAACCATCTGTTGGTTTGAAGCTTATGTCATGTATGAAAGCCCAAAGTTATTTACGAAATGGATATGTTACTTTTCTGGCACATGTCACCAAGGAGAAAGGCAAGAGCAAGTGTATTCAAGATGTTCCGATTGTTCAAGATTATCCAGAGGTGTTTCCTGATGAACTGCCTGGTTTGCCTCCAGTTCGTCAAAGTCGAGTTTCATATTGACCTTGTACCCAATGCCAACCCGATTGCGAAAGCACCTTATCGTCTTGTACCATCCGAGATGCAAGAGTTATCGAAACAGCTTCAAAAGTTATCTGATAAAGGATTCATCCGTCCGAGTTATTCACCTTGGGGTGCTCCTGTCCTCTTTGTGAAAAAGAAAGATGGATCTTTTCGAATGTGTATCGATTATCGTGAGCTTAATAAGCTTACCATGAAGAATCGATATCCCCTACCTCGAATTGATGATCTCTTTGATCAACTGCAAGGTGCTACCGGTTTTTCTAAGATCGATCTGCGTTCTGGGTATCATCAACTTCGTGTATTCAAAAAAGACATTCCCAAAACTGCTTTCCGTACAAGATATGGGCACTACGACTTTTACTGTCATGCCTTTTGGTTTGACGAATGCCCTAGCTATCTTCATGGACTTAATGAATAGGGTCTGTAAACCTTATTTAGACAAGTTCATTATTGTGTTCATCGACGATATTCTCATTTATTCAAAGTCTCGAGCCGATCACGAGCAACACCTTTGTTTGACACTGGAACTCCTAAAGAAGGAACAACTTTTTGCTAAATTCTCCAAGTGTGAATTTTGGCTTAAAGAAGTTCAGTTTTTGGGTCATATAGTCAACGAGCAAGGTATCCATGTGGATCCATCCAAAATTGCTGCAATTAAGGATTGGAATACACCAACGACACCTACAGAAATTCGTTCTTTACTTGGTCTCGCTGGTTATTATCGACGGTTAATTTCAAACTTCTCAAAGATCGTGGTTCCACTCACTACTTTGACTCAGAAGAATAAGCCTTTTGAGTGGGGACCCAAGCAAGAAGAAGCGTTCCAAACGCTGAAACGGAAGCTGTGTGATGCTCCTGTTTTGTCTTTACCCAATGGAAACGATGATTTCGTTGTCTATTGTGAGGCGTCAAATCTAGGCCTTGGTTACGTTCTCATACAACGAGGTAAGGTCATAGCTTATGCGTCAAGACAGTTGAAAGTTCATGAGAAGAACTACACCACTCATGATCTTGAGTTAGGTGTTGTGGTTTTCGCTCTTAAAATCTGGAGACAGTACCTCTATGGAACGAAGTGTGTGGTTTTCACAGACCACAGAAGTCTCCAGCATATTCTTAATCAGAAGAAACTGAATAGGAGGCGGCGACGTTGGGTTGAACTCTTAAACGACTATGATTGCGAAATTCGCTACCATCCTGGTAAGGCGAATGTCGTAGCCGATGCGCTAAGCCGAAAGGACGAGTCAGGCTTCATTATGTTCGAACTCTATCTGATATTCAATCTCGTGTCCTTCAAGCTCAACGATTTTGTGTGATCAAAGGCTTATTGAAATATGAGCTACCGCTTCAACTCGAACTTAAACTCGAAACGAAAGGCGATGGTTTACTCTATTTCAAGGATCGTTTGTGGATTCCGAAGCAAGATGATCTCCGCTGTGACAACCGTCACTTTTCCGTACATTCCGTACACTAAATGAACAGTGATCTGTGCTTTATTGAACGTACATGATCCAGTTTACAAGACAAATGAATTTCTGAATTCCATGCAAGTGAATTCATACACGTTTTATACTACAAGAATTACTTTATGATAGCGTTGCGTCAGAAATACTAGTAAACTCACCGGTAAGACACCTTGTGTCAACAAATCTGCAGAAAGCAGTTAGACAATAAAATTGGAGCCTAGGTGTAGGTCCAATGACAAGGATACATTAAAACCCAAGAGTACATACAAGGGTTTATAAATATACTTTCCGGAAGCTAAAATACGCACTAAAAAGCACCTGAAACGCACTTTAAGTGCAGAATTTTATTAAATTCAGCTATAATCAGCATTATGACACTAAAATATTATGCAGAAACTATGATTTATCATCCAGAATACTTCCCTAAGTGTCAGGAATTGAAAGTGTCACTAAAAGTTACATAAGGAACAATCTACGACATAACTTAGCACTTAAATGGAACAGTATCCAACCGAACAACCGGACATTACCCGGAACACAAAAATATGCTAAAAACATTGTTTTTATTTTTCTAAACTAGTTAGGGTCCCCGAACACCCTAACACACTATATAATTAATAACACACCAAAACCCACTAATTAAACATTTGATTTCTAACTAGATTACTAACTAAACATTTAAAACCCAGCCCTATACCCCCCATGAGACGGTTACCATGGGTGTCCCCACCCATGGATTTGTTTGAATATTAAAATGGATTATGTTGGGGATTAAGAAGCATGTTACACAAAGGATAATGAAGTGTAGGAGGATATAAGAGTTAACCCCAAGTTCATCATCTTCTCACTTCACAATACCCACTTCACTCAACAACTCTCTCTTCCTCTCTTCTCTTGTTCGGCCGAAGCCAAGCACAACCATCATCATCATCATTCAAGCTTCTTCATACAATCTTTAGTGATCCAAGGGTGTTAGTGATCATACAAACAATCTTGGTGTGTTCGGAAGCTCAAGGACCTCTCTCGTCTTCTTTTAACCACCACATTTCTTCACTTGAACTCCCCTAGCCTTGAGCTAGTGATAAGAACTTAGATCCTTTCATTTTTCATCTTGCTTAAGTGGTTAATGATGTATCATGAACCAAAAACATTAAGAATATTAATGAAGCCTATGAAGAAAGCATGAACATAAACTAACTTGATGATGAAATAAGAAGGAAACTTGCTAAAATGAAGTTGTTGTAGCTTTGTTGTTGATATTTTGATGATTACTAGCAATATGATGTTTGATCATCATATGAAGCTTGTTAAGTTATGATTAAAAACATGACTTAACAAGTTAGAGATGATTATGTATACATAAAATAATCATCTTCTTGTTAAAGCATGAACTTGGGAACAAAAGTGATTTTTTTTAGAAAATAATAAACCTAGTGAACTAGTAAACTTGTAAACTCAAGACTTGTGTATGAGTTATTTTAGAAAAACAAGTTTAAAAGGCGGTTTTTTGAAAAAGTATGACTCCTACATATACTTACACCATCTTTGAAATAAACCAAGTATATGGAAGTGAATGAAGCATGAAAATATTGAAAGTGGATATTTTTGTAAAATAAGTTCACAAGTTGTGAACATCTAAAAATTCCGAAAGTGAGATTTTAACAAAGGTAAACACACTTTGGAGGGTAACTAAATCCACTAAACACCTTGCCAAGTTACTACGCGTTTTCGTGAAATATCAAGTTCATGTTATTAAGTAAAATGTATAGTTTATACACTTGATAAGTGAAATATTGTTTAGAGTGTGATTGTTGATGATGTTTTAAAAGAAAATAAACATATGTTTTGAAAACATGGGAAACCTCCATTTCTAGGGGAAACTCTGCCAAAATTTTTATAAATTTTGACACTTAGAAAAATATAAGCTTTGAGAAACTTATTCCCTAAACATGTGTCTAAAAACATTTACCAAGGTTTCCCTAATTTTTGTATTAAGAAATGATGATTTCTTCAAGAATAAAATTGATACTAAGTATGTATACGTTTGAGAAAAAAATATATATATATGGATCACCAAATTTTGTGCTAAGTGTATGTAGTATGTATTATACTTGATAGTGTATTAGGACTTAAAAATACACTAAATACTCCTAAGGAGTAAAGATACAAAAATACACATACAACATACTTAGACAAATACAAGATACTTATATTTATTTTTGAGAAATAATATAAGTAAGACACATAGTTAAAAATATAAATTATTTTTAACACAAGAACACATATACAAAATATAGTGACTTGTACTTGTGAGATACAAGTCTAGTGACTAACGTTAATAAAACACGTCTAGGTCACGACGCTAGATAAGCAAAAACAGGTGAAGTTTACGACGCAGGAACGCAAAGTTGTGAGTTCATGCTCCCCCTTTTCTCTTAACTGTTTTTGGTTTTATAACTCTCGGGGGTGAAATACATGTTACAAATATTACAATATTTACAAATGGTATGATAACCAGAAGCACTCTTGGTGAGAACGAGTACCAAGTATGATGCGAATTGAGAATACAAAAATACCAGAAGCACTCTAGGTGAGAACGAGTACCAAGTATGATGCGTTTTAAGAAATGCCTATGAAATACTAGATCATGTGAGCATATACTAGAAACCAAAATGCCATGGAAACATTCATTGAAACATTCGTTGAAACATTCATTAAAACATTCATTAGGGATGAGGGTTAGATCTAACGGGTACGGCCGAACCCCACTCATGGTCAAAACTAGTACCTAGTAGTGCTTCGGAGTCCCAGTCGAGGTTAATCGACACAGTCGAGGGAAATCGACACAGTCGAGGGTAATCGACACAGTCAAGGAGTCATAACAAGTACTCCCCATGTCCTCAAGGAGTCATAACATGTACTCCCCATGTCCTCAAGGAGTCATAACAAGTACTCCCTATGTCCTCACATGCCTTAAAGGAGCCATTACGAGTGCTCCATGTGCCTTAAAGTCCTTGTAAAACATTCATGTTCATACACACATCTCATACCTGTTTACAAAGGAGTCTCTCAAAGATTTACAAGAATTACGATATACAAACAAGACGCATGAACTCGCTCAACTTTATGTTGATATTTTCCAAAATTACATGTATTTCAGGTAACATGATGGATCTTGGGCGCAAGTGTCGTAACTAGAAGTAAACTCCAAGTTTGGATGTCATCCACTTTTGTTGATTTGTAACCTAGACGGAGGTTGTGTTTTAAAACTTAAATGACAAGTGTTTGTAATACTCAAATTTTATGAATGGATGAACATCGTTATAATCATGTAGTTGTTTATTACGATTGAATGCAACGATATTAAACCAGTCACACATCATACGCTTTCGCAAAAGACAGGGTGTGACAGTTTGGTATCAGAGCCTCGATTGTAGTGAACTAGGATTCCTTCTCGAGTCTAGACTACAATCACTAGAGTTCTCTCATGAAAACATTTTACAAAAAGGTTTTCATTGCATTCACGTAAGCACCAAGATCCACGAGTCAAACACTTTCCAAAAAGAGACAAGGCAAGGACATTAGTTGGAAATACCCTCAAGATAAGGTGCCAATTAAGGCATAGTCTACACGAGTTAGACCTACCAAAGATAAAATACACCCTTGGTGATAACCAGTACCAAGTAGTGTTTTCGTCGTGAGTCGACAACTAGAAAAATGCCCCCCCCCCCCAAAAAAAACGAGAGTTATACGTGATATAATGCATCAAATTGCTTGTTTATGCTAAGTAGCATATTTGTTATGGATATACATATATACGAATAAGCGTACGGAATAAATATTGACGTGAATACATACAAATAAGTGTACGGAGTGATTATTGATGTGAATAAGATACTTTCGACTCCGACTCCTATTACTGTACGTAACTCGCACGATGAAGCTGTCGACCTCGCGTTCATTGTCAAGCTCATAGCTAGAGTGATTACCAGACAAGATTCTGAGCTTGCTTCCATAGGAGATGGCTGCTCTTCCCTCTCGATCATGAAGGTGCCTGACTACGGTGATGATGACGAGGCAGATGCGGTAACCTTGAACGAATTCTTAATCAACGGGACGAGATCCTTGCGGCTTATGTGAAGCAAGATTGATGACATACTTGACTAGAAAAGGAAGATGAAGTTTTCATCTTGAAGGTGCCCCTCCAACTGCTAGGAATTCTCTTTATTCCTATTTCATTTAATCATCGTGCCTGTTCGCGCATAACGATAACGAGTGTTAGCGCATGGACCATCGCAAAGGTCCTTTCCATGACAGAGATATAAGGACAGTACTGTCCCCTCCTTGATTGATCATCTGCTTGGACGAGAGAAAATTGGGGTAACTGTGCAAGACAATTTATCATTACGGGGGCCCACGTAATAACTACTTGTAGTGCACAGAAATCCTGGTGGACTCTGCAGGTCGAGCTAATAAAAACCACACAAAATTTATCTATAGGTGTTCACACCTTCATGTGGTGGAATAATACCTAGACCAGTGCTTTAGCACATTATAAAGTAGGAAACCTGTCTTGCCTACTTCGTGTCTACCTGTGTACGAGACGTTTGAGAAACGATATTTAAACAAGTGAAGATGGATGACATTCGGAAAGATTTAGTGACGTTACACTCTCTATCACCCCTACATGAACAATCCCATCTCTGGGAAAATATACACATTAGTAAAGCTAAAGACCTAAGAAAAACCAATGTAGCAGGAAATAACTAAAACTTGAATGACCAAGGCAGTGTAGCCTCGAGTCCATTTTTCCATTACAAACAATAAGCCAAGTTGGCAAGCCTATGTGAAGGCTCAGTAATTGTTTCCTCGCTCATACATTGTTGATTATATATACATGTGAAATTGGGTGATTACATGATGGCTTATGGTGCTATGTACCTCATAGACAATTGGGGAATATTGTCTAACCTACGTCATACCATTTTTACAGAAGAGAATGCCGCCCAGACATGACACAAACACCAGTACGTTACCAAGGACAGAAGCCGAGTTGCAAGAATGCATCTCACAGGAAATTGCAAGACATGAAACGCTTCGCTCTGAGCACAGCGGTGGCACTACCGGAAATAACCCTCCAACTGGCTGCACCTATAAACAATTCCTGGATTGCAAGCCATTAAATTTTGATGGCACAGGAGGTGCCGTTGCATTTGTTCGTTGGTCAGAAAAGACTGACTCCATTCTAAGAATGAGTAACTGTTCGCCCCAACAGAGTGTTACCTATATCTCAGGGTTGTTCTTGGATGGCGCACTCTTCTGGTGGAACCTTCAGGTTCAGACCCTTGGTGCAGATGCTACTTATGCACTGAGCTGGGACGAGCTCAAGGAAATGATGGAAAAGAAATACTGTTCTAGGGCTGAAATCCAGAAGCTTGAGGTGGAGTTCTGGAATTTGAAAATGGACGGACCAAAGATTCCTGAATACGTCCAGCGATTTCATGACTTGTCTAGAGTCATCCCCTACTTAGTCAAACCGGAATTCAAGAGGATTGAACGATTCATTTGGGGACTTGCACCTCAGATCAGGAGCTTGGTTACTAGCTCAAGGCCTCCAACCATCACAGAGGCTATCGATTTAAGCGTTGCACTTACTGAAGAAGCTCTACGTGCGGGAAAATTTTCAGAATCTGAGGATAACAAGAATGAGACTCATGTGGAGTCATCAGGAAATAAGAAAAGGAAGTCTTCGAACCTAAAGATAAGCATCCAAGTCAGCTATGGAAGCTCTAAAGCAAACAAAAGGAAGAAAGTGAACCCGCCGCATGGCAGGAAAGCTGATGGAGCCCTTGATAAGGCCGGTGGTAAAGTTTACTCGGGGACTAAGCCAAGGTGCGGGGAATGCAATTTTCACCACGAAGGTCGATGTCTGAGGCCTAAATGTGGAAAGTGTGGAAAAGAAGGGCACTGCAAGGACGCTTGTTGGGCGAAGGACCCAGATGGAAGAAACAAGAGAATACCGGGTTGCTACAGATGTGGTGAAGCAGGGCACTTTAGGAAAAATTGCCCTGGGAAGAAACAAGCAAGGAAGGGTTTTCACAGTCGAAACTCGTAAAACACGCCAGGATCCAGATGCGGTTACGGGTACGTTCCCTATTAACCAACCTTATGCATCTATTTTTAG
This sequence comes from Helianthus tuberosus, assembly GCA_030545235.1. Lineage (NCBI taxonomy): Eukaryota > Viridiplantae > Streptophyta > Magnoliopsida > Asterales > Asteraceae > Helianthus > Helianthus tuberosus. The sequence continues at coordinate 65,504 of JARYGA010012906.1, read as the reverse complement.
TACTGGCACCAACTTTAATCTTGCATGCTTAGAACTTAAGAAACTGCTTGACCTAATTTTGAGTAAAATAGACGTCCCGTATTGTTTAGAAATGGGCATATAGAAGGTTAGTTTAAACAGACGAAGCAATCAAGGATTGTATTTAGGGACTTAGAAGGCCGGAACCTTCTGTTACCATTAACTTGAGAAGTCATAATATGATAGTCAGCATGGATTGGAAATCCAAGTATAAAGCCTGAAAACATCCCCGTATGGAAGAAATTCTAGAAGCCCTTCCTAAAGACTTGCCACGAACGCCCCCCCCCCCCCCCACAGTGTCAAGAGGAGTCTAGGATGAATCTCGTGCCAGGAGCGGCACCAGTACCGAATTACGCCTTACCAACTAATTTCGTCCACGAAGCATGGACCTCCGATATAATGGCAAGAGTTGTTAGACAGAATAAATTAAGGACATGACATCCTTAGAGAAAGTTGACAGTTTCCATTTTGCATAAATTCCAGAAAAATTGGATAGCAAGATTGGTATCCTTTGCCAAGGATTGATGACATGAACAGACAAATCATAAGGTACTAGATACCACTCAAAGATCAACTTGAAGACAAGATGTCCTCAACTGTGAATACAAGAAGTAAATATCCCTAAAACGACCTTTAGGACTCGCTTCGAGCATTACGAGTTCCTTGTCGTACCATTTGGCTTAACACATGCATCGACAATATACATGGACCCCATGAAATCGAACGTGTAAGCCATACCTAGATAAACCACGATCATACTTATTGACTACATTCTTATATGGCCAACGACCGAGGAAGGTCGTGAGCAACAGCTGCAATTTACCTTGCAACTCTTAGAGAAAAGAACAGTTATGTGCTAAGACGACGGAAAGCGGGTTTCGAATTCGCAAAGTGAGAACTTTAAGATACATGGTGGATAAGAATGAAATTCATGCCAACCCTGCAACCAAGAGCTAAGGAGCTAGAGTTGCAATTATGTGGCGCTTCTCGACAAGGTCTCAATTGTATGTCAATGCAACGAGACCACAACATTGCATACACGACACATTGATTAAGAGATCATGAGAAGAAGCCTTGATCTAGATACAGTAATTGCGCGGCGCAACTTTAGCGTCATTACCTGAAAGAAAACGTTGCACGATCTCTATTGATCACAAAGATTGCAGCACACTGTTGATCGTAAGAACTTGATTATTAACATAGATGGACTAAGCCACTGAACGATGCAGACACTATGAACACGATACGTGCTTGTGTGATAAACTTTGATGAAAAGTTGGAACGCTCACTTGCCCTTAGTATAGTTTTCCTACAACAATATTTATCACACCGCCGTTTAAACCGCTACGAATGAAGCGTTAGATGGAACGTAATAAGTCAATCCCCGTTGTGTTGAACGAAGACCGAAGATAATCAATCTACTGGTCCGAGATGGTCCAGGAAAAACTAGAGGCAAGATCGTTCAGATACGTGATCATATCGAGAGAGCCGCAGAATACAGAAAGATTACGCTGGTGAGCGGCGGAAATCGTAAGAATTTGAGATAAAAAGTATGACTTTAATGGGAGCCTCGCCTAGAGAAGGCATGGTGTGATTTGGAAAACGTAAAGGTTAGACCCCGATGTAGGGATCAGAACCATTGCTCACAAGATGAAACTTCTAGTAAAGATCCATAGTGATCACGACACGTTCTATGTGTCTAGTCTTTAAAGGAGTCTGACTCAAGGAACAGTCGTAGTTCCCACAAATAAGATTCACGTCAATAACAAACGACAAGAATTACTATAAAACCTGTTAAGGTTCCGGACCAAGAGTCCACAATACTATAAAAACCTGTTAAGGTTTCGGACCAAGAGTCCACAATACTATAAAACCTGTTAAGGTTTCGGACCAAGAGTCCACAATACTATAAAACATGTTAAGGTTCCGGACCAAGAGTCCACAATACTATAAAAACCTGTTAAGGTTTCGGACCAAGAGTCCACAATACTATAAAACCTGTTAAGGTTTCGGACCAAGAGTCCACAATACTATAAAACCTGTTAAGGTTACAGACCAAGAGTCCACCAGACAGAGAAAAGACATGATTGATTTACTTAAGTACAATAGAATTCATAACATGACCCAGAATTACATGGGACCATAAAGACAGATCATGAATCTAAGTGACCATATTTGTTTCACAACTCCCCTGCGACCGATGGCATCTCTTGAATTTCGGGACGAAATTCTTTTAACGGGGGGAGACTGTGACAACCGTCACTTTTCCGTACATTCTGTACACTAAATGAACAGTGATCTATGCTTTAATGAACGTACATGATCCAGTTTACAAGACAAATGAATTTCTGAATTCCATGCAAGTGAATTCATACACGTTTTATACTACAAGAATTACTTTATGATAGCGTTGAGTCAGAAATACTAGTAAACTCACCGGTAAGACACCTTGTGTCAACAAATCTGCAGAAAGCAGTTAGACAATAGAATTGGAGCCTAGGTGTAGGTCCAACGACAAGGATGCATTAAAACCCAAGAGTACATACAAGGGTTTATAAATATACTTTTCGGAAGCTAAAATACGCACTAAAAAGCACCCGAAACGCACTTTAAGTGCAGAATTTTATTAAATTCAGCTATAATCAGCATTATGACACTAAAATATTATGCAAAAACTATGATTTATCATCCAGAATACTTCCCTAAGTGTCGGGAATTGAAAGTTTCACTAAAAGTTACATAAGGAACACTCTACGACATAACTTAGCACTTAAACGGAACAGTATCCAACCGAACAACCGGACATTACCCGGAACACAAAAAAATATGCTAAAACATTTTTTTTATTTTTCTAAGCTAGTTAGGGTCCCCGAACACCCTAACACACTATATAATTAATAACACACCAAAACCCACTAACTAAACATTTGATTTCTAACTAGATTACTAACTAAACATTTAAAACCCAACCCTATACCCCCCCCTGGAGACGGTTACCATGGGTGTCCCCACCCATGGATTTGTTTGAATATTAAAATGGATTATGTTGGGGATTAAGAAGCATGTTACACAAAGGATAATTAAGTGTAGGAGGATATAAGAGTTAACCCCAAGTTCATCATCTTCTCACTTCACAATACCCACTTCACTCAACAACTCTCTCTTCCTCTCTTCTCTTGTTCGGCCGAAGCCAAGCACAACCATCATCATCATCATCATTCAAGCTTCTTCATACAATCTTTAGTGATCCAAGGGTGCTAGTGATCATACAAACAAGCTTGGTGTGTTCGGAAGCTCAAGGACCTCTCTCGTCTTCTTTTAACCACCACATTTCTTCACTTGAACTCCCCTAGCCTTGAGCTAGTGGTAAGAACTTAGATCCTTTCATTTTTCATATTGCTTAAGTGGTTAATGATGTATCATGAACCAAAAACATTAAGAACATTAATGAAGCCTATGAAGAAAGCATGAACATAAACTAACTTGATGATGAAATAAGAAGGAAACTTGATAAAATGAAGTTGTTGTAGTTATGTTGTTGATATTTTGATGATTACTAGCAATATGATGTTTGATCATCATATGAAGCTTGTTAAGTTATGATTAAAAACATGACTTAACAAGTTAGAGATGATTATGTATACATAAAATAATCATCTTCTTGTTAAAGCATGAACTTGGGAACAAAAGTGATTTTTTTTTAGAAAATAATAAACCTAGTCAACTAGTAAACTTGTAAACTCAAGACTTGTGTATGAGTTATTTTAGAAAAACAAGTTTAAAAGGCGGTTTTTGAAAAAGTATGACTCCTACATATACTTACACCATCTTTGAAATAAACCAAGTATATGGAAGTGAATGAAGCATGAAAATATTGAAAGTGGATATTTTTGTAAAATAAGTTCACAAGTTGTGAACATCTAAAAATTCCGAAAGTGAGATTTTAACAAAGCTAAACACACTTTGGAGGGTAACTAAATCCACTAAACACCTTGCCAAGTTACTATGCGTTTTCGTGAAATATCAAGTTCATGTTATTAAGTAAAATGTATAGTTTATACACTTGATAAGTGCAATATTGTTTAGAGTGTGATTGTTGATTGTTGATGATGTTTTAAAAGAAAATAAACACATGTTTTGAAAACATGGGAAACCTCCATTTCTAGGGGAAACTCTGCCAAATTTTTTATAAATTTTGACACTTAGAAAAATATAAGTTTTGAGAAACTTATTCCCTAAAAATGTGTCTAAAAACATTTACCAAGGTTTCCCTAATTTTTGTATTAAGAAATGACGATTTCTTCAAGAATAAAATTGATACTAAGTATGTATATTTTTGAGAAAAATATATATATATTTATGGATCACCAAATTTTGTGCTAAGTGTATGTAATATGTATTATACTTGATAGTGTATTAGGACTTGAAAATACACTAAATACTCCTAAGGAGTGAAGATACAAAAATACACATACAACGTACTTAGACAAATACAAGATACTTATATTTATTTTTGAGAAATAATATAAGTAAGACACATAGTTAAAAATATAAATTATTTTTAACACAAGAACACATATACAAAAGATAGTGACTTGTACTTGTGAGATACAAGTCTAGTGACTAACGTTAATAAAACACGTCTAGGTCACGACGCTAGATAAGCAAAAACCAGTGAAGTTTACAACGCAGGAACGCAAAGTTGTGAGTTCATGCTCCCCCTTTTCTCTTAACTATTTTTGGTTTTATAACTCTCGGGGGTGAAATACATGTTACAAATATTACAATATTTACAAATGGTATGATAACCAGAAGCACTCTTGGTGAGAACGAGTACCAAGTATGATGCGAATTGAGAATACAAAAATACCAGAAGCACTCTTGGTGAGAACGAGTACCAAGTATGATGCGTTTTAAGAAATGCCTATGAAATACTAGATCATGTGAGCATATACTAGAAACCGAAAGGCCATGGAAACATTCATTGAAACATTCGTTGAAACATTCATTAAAACATTTATTAGGGACGAGGGTTAGATCTAACGGGTACGGCCGAACCCCACTCATGGTCAAAACTAGTACCTAGTAGTGCTTCGGAATCCCAGTCGAGGTTAATCGACACAGTCGAGGTTAATCGACACAGTCGAGGGAAATTGATACAGTCGAGGGTAATCGACACAGTCAAGGAGTCATAACAAGTACTCCCCATGTCCTCAAGGAGTCATAACAAGTACTCCCCATGTCCTCAAGGAGTCATAACAAGTACTCCCTATGTCCTCACATGCCTTAAAGGAGCCATTACGAGTGCTCCCTGTGCCTTAAAGTCCTTCTAAAACATTCATGTTCATACACACATCTCATACCTGTTTACAAAGGAGTCTCTCAAAGATTTACAAGAATTACGATATACAAACAAGAAGCATGAACTCGCTCAACTTTATGTTGATGTTTTCCAAAATTACATGTATTTCAGGTAACATGATGGATCATGGGCGCAAGTGTCTTAACTAGAAGTAAACTCTAAGTTTGGATGTCATCCACTTTTGTTGATTTGTAACCTAGACGGAGGTTGTGTTTTAAAACTTAAATGACAAGTGTATGTAATACTCAAATTTTATGAATGGATGAACATTGTTTTGATTATGTAGTTGTTTATTACGATTGAATGCAATGATATTAAACCAGTCACACATCATACGCTTCCGCAAAGACAGGGTGTGACATCCGCACTTTAGTGATGGACGAATCTCATAAGTCTCGATATTCTATCTATCCATAAAATGTATAAGGATCTTCGTACTCAGTACTGGTGGCCTGGTATGAAAAAGGATGTTGCCTTGTATGTATCGAAATGCCTAACTTGTCTCAAAGTCAACGATGAACATCAACGACCTTCTTGTTTGCTTGTATAACCAGAGATACCGGTTTGGTAGTGGGAGAACATTGCAATGGATCTTATCACTAAATTACCGCGTACATCTAGAGGTCATGATGCTATTTGGGTTGTTATCGATCGATTAACAAAGTCAGCTCATTTTATTCCGATTCGCGAGGATCTATCTGCTGATAAACTTGCAAAGATTTATGTTGATAAGATTGTATCTCGACATGGTGTTCCTTTGGATATCATATCTGATCGTGATGCTCGATTTTCATCTCATTTTGGGAAGACCATGCAATCTGCCTTGGGAACCCAACTAAATCTAAGCACTGCTTATCATCCCCAAACAGATGGACAATCCGAGAGGACGATTCAAACTTTGGAGGATATGCTTAGAGCATGCATGATAGACTTTGGTGGTAATTGGGATTCTCATCTCCCGTTGATCGAGTTCTCTTACAACAACAACTATCATGCTAGCATTAATATGGCACCGTTCGAAGCTTTATACGGTCGAAAATGTCATTCACCTGTCTGTTGGAATGAGATCGGTGAAGCTCAGCTTACTGGACCTGAGCTCATTCTGGAAACAACAGATAAAATCAAGAAAATTCACGATAATCTTGTGACAGCTAGAAGCCGTCAAAAGAGTTATGCGGATATGCGACGCAAGCCCCTAGAATTTCAAGTCGGATACCGTGTCCTACTCAAGATATCACCTTGGAAGGGAGTGGTGAGATTTGGAAGGAAAGTAAAACTTGCACCTCGATAGGTTGGACCATTTAAGATTATTGAAAGAATTGGAAAGGTTGCCTATCGACTAGAGCTACCTCCAAAGCTTGGATATATTCATCCGACTTTTCACGTGTCCAACTTGAGAAAGTGTTTAGCTGATGCTGATCTTCACATTCCACTCGACGAGATTCAAGTTGATGAAATGTTGCACTTTGTCGAGAAACCCGTGGAGATAATGGACCGTGCAGTCAAACAGTTGAAGAACAAACGGATTCGATTGGCAAAAGTTCGCTGGGAGTCCAAACGTGGCCCAGATTTTACTTGGGAACGTGAGGACCAATTAAAGGCGAAACATCCGCATTTGTTTTCACAAGCTTCCTCTAGTTAAAATTTCAGGACGGAATTTCCTAAAGTAGGGGAGACTGTGACAACTGTGTTCTGTAATCGATGTATAATGTAAAACAATGTCAATGATCAATAAAAAAATGTGCTTTGGTGTTATTATATGTGTTTTGGTGTTATTATATGTATATTTGTGTTTGATGATTTTACGATTTGATTCGATTCCTATTTCAAGCATTAAATCGCTTTTTGGAGGGTTATACGCAAACTGGTGCGTAAACGTAGTCAGTTTCACGCGATAAACACTCTGGAATAGTGACATAGGCTTAACATACTTTAAATAACCTTTACATAACTTAGAAATAAGTTTTGGATGGTTTGGTGTGTCAAAATCAAGTTTGTTCGATCACATGGACTAGTTGTGTCAAATTGTGAAACTATACCGATTTGTGTAGTAACGAACGTTCCAGAACTTTATCATAAGTTAAATATGCCCTAAATATCCTCTACATAGCTTAGAAATAGGCTTTGAGGTGTCTGGTGCGCAAAAATAAACTTTATTGATCAATAGGGACTAAAAGCGTCAAAAAGTGCATAAGTTTGCATTTTCGCGCATATCTTACGTTCTGAATATATCCGGACATCCAAAAATTTATGTAATCGTTAAAATATTTTATTTTAGTGATTGGCATGATAAAATTCCATTCGTCGCTTAATTTGGATCGTTTTTGCGTTCGTTACGACTTCTGTCGTAATTAACCAAATAACGCAACCGTACGACCAAACGTACCGACATCCGAGATGTTTTTGAGCATATTTTAAGATCCCTATACTTTAACATCATTTTAGAGCTTTGAAATGATGCTAACGGGGCTTAAACGTGTCAAATATGCAAAAAAATGCAAGTTTTTCAAGTTCAGGGACCAAATGTGACATTCTGCCAAACTTGGCTAGGCGGGCCGCGTAAGATTAGGCTGTATCTTACGCGGGGCGCGACAGCCTGCCAGAGCAGAAACATTGAACTTGGACCTTGAGCTGGTTTTGATGGTTTTTAACCACTGATTTTGGGATACTTTGGGCTAGATTTTGATGGTTTTAAGTATTCCCATGGTTTTGAATACCATGTGCCCAAGTGGAGGGCCAAGATCGAAGCACGTTATTCGAGAAACGATCCTAACGGTTTACCAAAATCTATATAAACCCATGCTCTCATTTCATTTCTGCTCATACTTTGGTTCAACCTGCTCTAAGTTGAAGTTATTACTTCATACCTGAGTTGTTTGAATCAAAACTTCCTAGCTTGGACCCTTTGTAAGTATTCTTTCGTGCTTTTTATGCATTTTTAAGCACGAAAGTCAAACAGTGTTTGACTTTCTGCTTTGACCATGAGTTGGTCAACACGAAGTTCGTTTGAACTTTGCAACGTGAGTGTAATCACGATGGTTATAGTCACTAGTGGCTATACCTACTGATTACCACGTTGATTAAGTGTAGTGACGAGTCATAGTTTCGGCCAAAATGCGTATTTATGCGTATTTTGTAACCAAACTATTCTTGGGTATCAAAACCATTTGTTTTGATATCAAAACCTATTTTCTAACTTAGTTAAACATGTTTCAACATGTTTGGCTCATCACTTTTAGTTTAGTGCTTGTGTAGAGTCGTAAGTCAAGCGGTTTAAACAACTGCTTAGACTTTCGAACTCGACCCGTTTGGTCGATCATTAGGATCCGACCAAGCATGTTTAGTGACCATAGTTGTATAGGGAATAACCTTCCAAGGTTATACCTTATGGTCACTTATTTTAAGTAGTTGTATGATAGGTAGTTTATATGCCTTAGGTAAATGACCAAAATACCCTTTTCATGCATAATTGAATTTTAAGCATATGTAACCTAAACTTGTCACATAACTGAATATGAAACATATTTAAACATGTTTAGGCATAGAATACTTGTCATAGGACTAGTTAGGCGTCTTGAACCCGCGTTGCGCGAACGACACGTTAAAGTGGCGTAAGCTACCTCAATGGGTCGTAACGGGTCGAAAGCACTTAGCTTAGGTTCTGATTTAGGATGTAGGCTTTGTTAAACCATATCACATGAGTCCCAATACTCATTTGGTTTACAAGACTTCATTCTATCCGATCTTCCGATTTTGGTGTCGATTATTTATCTAGTGATCTGATTTCTAGGTGCTGCTTGACTTCTTTGTTTGAGCTTTGTTGAGTTCTTTTGATTGAGGAAACTTTGCACTTTAAGTGAGTACATAGTTCCCCTATTTTACTATTTTCAATTGTTTTGGGGTGATTCATATGTGTTAAATGTTTTCGATGTTTTTAACGATGGTTTTCGAAATGATTAATATGGTTTATATAAAACTAATAACGATTTCGATAATGTGAACAATCTTGTTGGACGTATTTACATAACGAATGACATTCATTAACATTGATCAAGCCGACCAATATTAGGTTATGGTACCATAGGATCTGACAAATCCCGTTATCAGACTTCAACCATGGTTTTGTGTGGGGGTTATGTAGGTAACGACCGAATCTGTGATTGTTAACTTACCCTTTGGTGGTTTGTTAATGCGAGAAGTGAGATAGTCGAGTTGCGAAGGTTTGGATGTTATTAGCGAGACGACCAAAAGTAGTTTTCACAATTAAAACGAGTTAAACGATTTTGGGACGACTTAAACGAGTTAAACGATTTGGGAACGAGTTAAACGAATTGAACAAACGATTGGTTTTTGGATAGTGTTTAGATAACGGGACGGGTGTAATGTGATGAAAACATGGTAGATACGCCGCTGGTACTTCTTATATATAAGTGTTTTCATCATATTATATACCGTGGCGTTATTTAGTTCACTTGGGTAAACGATTTGAAACGATGTCACACAACGATGTTTTCTAAATAATATAAACCATACGAGTTTTATTAACTAGTTTTTACGAGATGTTTTACAAATTGGTTTACTAAAACAAATGTCTTGGGGTTAAGAATCATGGCTACGAGATTTTATAAACTATAACCCACTTGATTTGAGTTGATTAATTATGTTGCAATACTATACACTTTTCAAAACAAGGTTTTTTAATAAGTTATTGCAACATGTAAACGAGCCATGAATCCGATACTCTCATAAAACCTATGTGCTCGCCAGCATTTCTTTGCTGACTTTGTTTTTACATATGCTTCAGGTGTTGTTGCATGATGTTGATTGCTAGGATTCATGTTCACATAGGATCTGGACAAGGCCTTAGTGACATAATAACAATGATAGACGATGTGTAACTTGTTTGTTTAACTTTAAGACAATGTTAATGTTTAATATTATCAATAAAACGAAACTTTTGTATCCATGGTTGTGAAACAATAATTCTGTTGCAACACTCCCTGATGTTTCCGCCACGGTTTCATTGTTTTAACGCGGTCGGGGTGTGACAGAGAGGAACTGCAATCTTGGAGAAGTTTTCTATAAAACAGCAGTAGTAACCCGCGAGACCAAGAAATGAACGAACCTCAGTAGGTGTCACACCCTGGCTTTTGCGGAAGCGTGGGTTTATTTGGTGTGACTTCTTAATACCATAGCTTAATCACAACAAAGCTATATGAAAATAAAACCATGAAGATCATCCGATGATTTAAGTTTGAAAAGTAAATCACGACTACATTGTTTAAAGTTGACACATGCAACGAGTTACAACCCAACAAAATAAAAACATTGTTCATACGACATAACCACAATCATAAAATAAACACCGTCTAAGACTTGCGACTCGTCCAGGTAAAAGTCACAACCCCTAAACGTGGATGACCTCATAACTCTTATGCAGCGCGAAAACGTAGCATACTTCGCCAGATCCCTAATTCCCTGAAATACATGTAAGTTGAAAAATCAACATAAAGTTGAGCGAGTTCATGTGAAAGTGAGTATGTAAAACCTTTGTAAGTATAAAGTCCCTGGTATGTAGCAAATAAGGAAATAAAGAGATCACCAATGGTTTGCAAGGCCATTGATATGTGTGAAGTGCAGTAGGAAGACTCAAACCTAGCAGATTTATGCGTCGGGCACAAAGTCACCCCGAGGTCCGTACTGTTGGGCCTGGGGCTGGGCTCGCTACACCCAGATAGATCTACCGCTAATGTCCCTCGGTCCTACAATGAGGATTGATGGCCTCCAGTTCCCGCCTACCCACTCACATGATCTAAGTAGTAACCCTCCTTACGCTAACCATACCATGTAAAAAGTACTCGTAATCATAGTAACATGTATTTCACCCCCGAAGTATAAAAACTGAAAACAGTTAAGAGAAAAGGGGGACCTGAACTCACTGAAGTGCGTCTCGAAATAATCCGTCCCAAAATAACCTGCTGCGTGACGACCTACACGTACTAATTTCTATTAGACGGACGGCCGTGCCTTGGCTTAAGGTTTATCGTTTTTGGGAAATAGTTAGGCAACTATTTCGTATTTACACTTCGTAATTATTTATAATTATATTCCTTCCCAAGGATGGGGGTTTCGATACATGTGCGTTTTGTAGTTCCAAAATATATCATTAAGTCTCACTTAATAAAATATATTTTAATTCATTTGTCTAAAATATTCTATTTCCAAAATATACATATTTTTCCCAAAAATATTATATTTTACTTTATACAATTTCCAAAATAATATTTTATCAAAATACGCATTCAAGAGTATTTTTCCGAAAATACGTAAGTTACATCTAAGTTCGTGTAGTAATAATAATACCGGTGTAACTTAAATATTTATTTATGAATGCGTTTGTATTATTTTGGAGTCGTTAATATTCAGTATGTTCCAGTAATATTATTTTTACTCTAGAAATAATATTTATGTAGTTCACAAAATAATCATAAAATCACACAAGTGCTATGATGAAAAATATATATTCTAAATATATATTTTAACAAGTTTTATTTATGAAAATCCCACCTCCGACACTTGGAGATTTTGTAATAAAAATTCATGGCGAAGTTTGTTTGGAAAATAAGTCAAAAATATATTCATAACACTTGTCACCAAAAATATTCTAAGTGTTATTTTCTGGAAAAATTTCGCCAGAGTTTCCTCTGTAACTGGAGGTGGCCATGCTTAAAAGCGTATCATTTTCTTTTAACAACTCAATCAATCAATTTTCCAATCATCAACAAACAATATTCAAACATCAAACTAGTCAAAAATATGCATAAACTGCAAACACATGAACTTGCAAGTTGTGTAAAAATATGTAGTAACTTTTCTACACGTTTAGTGGATCTTTCCATCTCTAAAAATAAAAACATTTTCTTGAAAACTTTATTTTAAAAGAATATGAAGTTTTACAACTTCTAGTCGGTATTTACGAAAATATTTCTTTGTTAAATCCTTTCGTTACACAAGTGTCCACACAATTGTTTGTTCACAAAAACACCTCTAGTTTATGAAAGATCCGACTTAAAATAAGACTTGTATATTTTACTTGGTTCTTCGAAAATACCACTTGTAGATCTTTAGATCTACTAGTTTAAAACTCTATTTCACAAGAAATATCAATTTTACACAAGTTCATGTTCATGTATGAAAGGGTTCGTCATCTTGTTACTTTCCTACTTAACATAATGCTAGTTCATGTTCCATGAACATGATCTAGCGTGGTTAGATGACGATCCGTTCTGCTACTAGCAACAAACAACATAAAATAACCATAACAAAACAAGATTCACAAGTTTTACACCATTATTTAGTCTTTAACCATTTAGTTCATCATTCTAGCAATACTTTTAGTTTTGTTTTCGTATGTTCATGAATTTTATCCGTTAAACTTCTTATTAACCACTTTAAACAAGATCAAGAGGGTGTTTCGAATCACTTACAACTAGCTCAAGGCTAGGGAAGATTCAAGGCGAAAACAAGGTGGTTAATAGCGTTGTAGAGAGGTCCTTGTGATTCCGTAAGCACCGGGTCTCCTCGTATGAACTCTAACACACTTGTAAGTATGTAAAATGGCTTGATCAAAATTTGAAAGTGGGTGGGGTGATGGTTGTGGTGTTCGGCCGAGAGTAGCCAAGGGGGAAAGAAAGAAATGCAATTTTGTTTGAAGTGGTGTTTGTGTGAAAGTAAGTTCTTGTGGTTATATTTATAAACCACTTTGGTGTATTAACCACTAAATAATGTGTCACTTAGATATTCAACCAAGTGATTAAAATAATCAAAATTGTGTGGAGGATGTCCCCACATAGGGAAATCCAATCGGTTGGGGGGGGGGGTGCAAAATGGTTTGATTTCAACTTCATAGTCAGTGATTAGTTTGATTTGTTAGGAATTTAATTTAGTGTAATATGTGTGTTGTAATTTATAACGGGTGTTAGGGTATTCGGGGACCCTAACTAGCTTAGAAAAAGAAAAACAATGTCAATGACAATATTTTTATGTTCCGGGTAAAGTCCGGTTGTTCGGTTGGATATTAATCCGTTAAAGTGCTAAATAAGCATTTAAAGTGTCGTTAATATTATTTTTAGTAACACAATGAATTCCCGACACTTTGGAAAGTGTCTAGTATTATTTTCCCATGTTTTTGCACTTTACTAGTTAGCTAAAAAGCTGAATTTTTGTATAAAAGTGCAGGATTTTGTAGTTAGAGCATGTTTTAGGCACATCCGGTCACTATAACTATCACCTAGTGACGCAGTTCTACAATCCTAACCTCCCTACACTCACCACTAGTGTAGTAATCTATTCCCGGCTCACAATGACCTCAGAGACAGTGTCTGTCTGATGCTGGCTATGTCAGCATGTTTACTGGGTTATCCGTTCTTTGTGCTACTTCGCTTTTGTGCATCAAGTTTGTCACTGTTGTTTGTGTGTGAATAATAGAGTGACATCAATAAAGTATGATGCATGTATGTGTATGTATCAACATTCAAGTAGCAGTTTAACCATAATTGTAAGCAAGCACAGTAATTAAGCAGTAATTAAATATTAATTAATTCGTACGGATACCTGGTTTGGTGAGGGTTGTCACAGTAGGAGTAGTAGGTGTATCCCAATCCTTAATCGCGCTGATCTTGGCGGGATCTACATGAATACCTTGTTTTTTGACGATGTGTCCCAAAAATTAAACTTCTTTAAGCCAGAATTCGCACTTGGAGAATTTGGCGAAAAGTTGTTCTTTCTTTAGGAGTTCCATAGTAAGACGGAGATGTTGTTCAAGATCAGCTCGTGTCTTAGAATAAATCAAAATGTCATCAATGAAAACAATGATGAACTTGTCCAAATAAGGCTTACAAACCCTATTCATCAAGTCCATGAAAACAGCAGGATCATTAGTTAAACCGAAGGGCATAACAGTGAACTCATAGTGACCATATCTTGTGCAAAACACAGTCTTTGGAATCTCTTCCTCGAGTACACGAAGTTGATGATACCCAGAAGGTAGATCAATCTTTGAAAAACAAGTAACACCCTGTAACTGATCAAAGAGATCATCAATGCGAGGTAGGGGATATCGATTTTTGATGGTAAGCTTGTTGAGCTCACGATAATCGATACACATCCTAAAAGATCCATCTTTCTTCTTCACAAAAAGAACAGGAGCACCCCACGGTGAAAAGCTCGGATGAATAAATCCTTTGTCAGAAAGCTCCTGAAGCTGTTTAGATAAGTCTTGCATCTCAGACGGTGCAAGACGATATGGAGATTTAGCAATAGGATTAGCACCAGGAATAAGATCAACACGGAACTCATGGAGTGCTGGGGGTAAACCAGGTAATTCTTTAGGAAATACTTCAGGATAATCCCGAACAACAGGGATGTCTTGAATAGTCTTACCTTTGCCTTTCTCTTCTATGACATGTACCAAAAATGCCACATGGTTCTTTCGTAAGTAATTTTGAGCTTAAATACACGACATGAGTTTGAGACTACTAGCAGGTTTCTCACCTCGAACCTCTAAGATCTCACCAGTCGAAAGCGGCACACGAACGATCTTTTCAAAACAAACTACCTCTGCATGATACTTGTCTAACCAATCCATTCCCACTATAATGTCGAAACTTCCAAGTTGCATCGGTGTGAGGTCGATAGGAAAAAGATGGTTATTAAGGTTCAACTGGCAATTTCGAAGAACAGAATCGAGTACAATGGATTCACCACTAGCTACCTCTACTGTCAAGGGCTTTCCTAGTCTTGTTCTAGTCATGCAAAGCAAAGGTTCAAAAGATAATGACACAAAACTCTTATCGGCACCCGAATCAAAAATACCAGATGCAGGCTGATTGTTAACAAAGAACGTACCATTGACCACCTCATTGTCTGCACGCGCCTCGTTTGCATTCATATTAAAGACTCAACCACGAGTCTGCTCCTGATTTGCATTAACCAACCTCGGACACTGATTTCTGTAGTGGGTCAGATCCCCACAATTGTAGCAAGATCCAGGCAGATAGTGAGGTCGTGCAGCTTGTGCTGGTTGTTGAGCAGGTTGTTGTGCATGTTGCTGAGCGGGGTTTTGTGCAGCTTGATTCTGGTTAGGAGGAAGACGACATGTGTTGGCAAGATGACCAGATCTCCCACAGTTGGTACAATAACGACACTGAACGTGCGGTTGATGGTGATTGTTACACCTGTTGCACAAAGGTGCATTGCCAAAGTACTGTTTCTTGGCAGGATGTTGTACGGGTTGATTGGGAGCTGCCTGATTTGCTTGTGCTGTAACAACGAAATTCTTGGAAGCCTTTCGCTTCCTAGACCTCCTTGAAGACTCAGTTTTCTTACCCTTTTGCTTCTTGCTCATGTCAGACAATTTCTGTTCCTTGTCACCCTTCCTGTGAAGTTTACCCTTTCTGATTTGCGACTCAGTCAAGGTTGCAGCTAGCTCAATGGCCTGATGAACAGTGGTAGGGTTGCTACCAGTAACGATATCTTGTACAACGTCAGGCAGACCATCGACATACCTTTCAATGGCTTTTTCCAATGGGGTAACCATTGTGGGACAAAGTAAACTCAATTCCTCATATATGTCGGTATAAGCACGGTGTTCACCATTGTCTTGTTTCAAATCATCAAACTCTCTTTCTAAAGCCCTGAGTTCATGACGAGGATAGAATTCCCTCATCATTAAAGCCCTAAGCTCTGCCCAGGTTTGTGCTAAAGCAACATGAGCACCACTGTCTCTCATTACTCCATTCTACCAAGTAAGAGCCCTCTTTTGAAATACACTGGAAGCGAACTCGACTTTACGATTATCAGGACACTGAACATGGCAAAGAGTACTCTCAATACTCTCGAACCACTGTAGGAGCCCAGTTGCTCCTTCAGAACCACTAAACTTGAGCGGTTTAGCCGAATTAAACTGTTTAAAGTTACACGGAGCAGGTGCATTATTATTGTTGTTGGCTTGGTTAATTTGAGCGATGAGATTCGGGAGTGCAGCAGCCATTTGCTGTGGAATGGTAGCCGCCAGTTATGCATTAGGTGGTTGTGCATCACGTCGAGGAGGCATTCTAAAAGAGGAAAACATGAGAGAAAATGAGTAAGATGATATGATGAAAAATGAGATGTTGCAAATATTGACAAAAAGTAAGGATGGTGGTCATTCGTTCGCTACCACAAAGCAAACAAATGACACACAGTGACTAATCAAAGTAAATGGGTCATAATAATGTATCGTGAAGACATGCTTTAGCCTATAAGTGGACACTCACCCCAAGAGTTCCCAGGTAAGAGTGATTGGTCCGATTATGTGGATTTGTACGAACACTCTAGCCTAGACAGAAAACCTGAGGTACAGGCACCCACCCTTCCGATTACACGTGTTCACATTATTTAGACCCAAACTTTGACGAGAATTTGAAAACTTAGAGGGTTTAAAACCTTATAACAAATCATCTAAGAATGGATGATTGATATTCAAAATCGTTTTGGAAAATTGTGTTCTTGTTTTTGGTTATCACCTAAAGATAGGTGACGGTATTGTTTTAAAATCTAAACATAAGATAACTTGTGTTGGGGTCCTAGAAAGTTATAGTCTATGTGACAACTGTGTTCTGTAATCGATGTACGATGTAAAACAATGATGATTATTAATAAAATAATGTGCTTTGGTGTTATTATATGTGTTTTGGTGTTTCTATGTGTGTAATTGTGTTTGGTGATTTTTCAATTCGATTCGATTCCGATTGCAAGCTTTAAATCGCGTTCTGGAAGGTTATACGCAAACTGGTGCGTAAACGCAGTCAGTATAATGCGAAAAACACTATGGAATTGTGAAATAGGCTTAACATACCTTAAATAACCTCCACATAACTTAGAAATAAGTTTTGAATGGTTTGGTGTGTTGAAATCAAGTTTGTTCGATCGCAGGGACTATTTGTGTCAAACTGTAAAACTATACCGATTTGTATAGTAATGAATATTCCGGAACTTGATCAAAAGTTAAACATACCCGAAATAACCTTTACATAGCTTATAATTAGGCTTTGAGGGGTTCGATATGCTAAAATAAACTTTATTGATCAATAGGGACTAAAAGCGTCAAAAAGTGCACAAGTTTGCATTTTCGCGCCTATCTTACGTTCTGAATATGTCCGGACATACAAAAATTTATGTAAGAATTAAAATATTTTATTTTAGTGTTTGGCATGATAAAATTCCATCCGTCACCTAATTTGGATCGTTTTTACGTTCGTTATGACATCCGAGATACTTTTGAGCAAGTTTTGAGTTCCCTATACTTTACCTTTATTTTAGAGCCTTGAAATGGGGTTAACGGGGCTTAAAAATGCAAAAAAAAAATCAAGTTTTACAAGTGCAGGGACCATTTTTGAAATTTCTGACCAGATTCAATGAACCTAGTCCATTTTGAAGTGTTGTGGTTTTAACCCATGGTTTTGCAAAACCATGGGCTGGTATTCAATGAACCTAGTCCATTATTAGGAGCTCCCATGGTTTTAGAAAACCGTGGGCACACATGTAAGGTCCAGATCAAAGCTCAGTTTTCGAGGAACGATCCTAACGGTTCTAGAATTCCTATAAATACCCACCTTCATTCCTTGCAAACTCACACTTGAATCTGATTTTTGGCTCTCTAAGTTGATGTTTATGCTTCATACCTGAGAGTAAATCGGATCAAGAGCTTGCGGGGACCTTCTGTAAGTGTTCTTTCGTTCTTTTCTTTCGTGTTTATCGTTAAAGTCGAACTGCGTTTGACTTTCTGCTTTGACCAGTTTATGGTCAACGCGAAGTTCGTTCGAACTTCATAACGTGAGCGTAATCACGATGGTTATAGTCCCTAGTGACTATACCTACTGATTACCACGTTATCTAGGCTCAGTGACGAGTCGTAGTTTCAGCCAAAATACGCATTTACACGTATTTTGTAACCAAACAACACTAGGATATCATAACCGTTTGTTTTGATATCAAAACTGGTTTTCTAACTTAACTAAACATGTTCTAGCATGTTTAGCTCGTCACTTTTTAGTTTAGTGCTTGTGTAGAGTCGTAAGTCAAGCGGACTAAACACCCGCTTAGACTTTCGAACACGACCCGTTTGGTCGATCTTTAGGATCCGACCAAACATGTTTAGTGACCATAGTCGCTTAGGGAATAACCTTCTGAGGTTATACCTTATGGTCACCCAGTTTAGGTAGTTGTATGATAAGTAGATTATATGCCATAGGTAAATTACCAGAATACCCTCTTCATGCATAATTGGTAAATAAGCATATGTAACCTAAAATTTTGTCACGTAACTGATTATGTAACATATTTAAACATGTTTTGGCATATAATGCTTGTCATAGGACTAGTTAGACGTCTCGAACGCGCATTTGCGCGCACGATGCGTTAAAGTAGCGTAAGCTACCTTAATGGGTCGCGATGGGTCGAAAGCACTTAGGTTAGGTTCCGATCTAGAATGTAGACTTTGTTATACCATATCACATGAGTTCCAACACTCACTTGGTTTACAAGACCTCATTCTGTCCGATCTTCCGATTTAGGCGTCGATTGTTTGACTAGTGATTCAATTACTAGGTGCTACTTGATTTCTCTGGTTTACTCGAGTTTGTTGAAGTACTATTGATTGAGGATACCTTGCACTACATGTGAGTACATAGTTCCCCTATTTTACTGTTTTCAATTGTTTTGGGGTGATTCATATGTAAAAAATGTTTTCAAGGTTTAAACGATGATTTCAAAAACGAATAGAACGATTTATACTAAACTATTAACGATTTCGATAATGTGAACGAACTTGTTTGTTGTAGTTAGATAACGAACAAAATTCATTATCATTGATCAAGCCGACCAGTATTAGGTTATGGTACCATAGGATCTGACAAATCCCGTTATTGCACTATACCCATGGTTATGTGTGGGTGTTGTGGGTAACGACTGAATCTGTAATTATTAACTTACCATTTGGAGGTTTGTTAATACGAGAAGGGAGGAACGAGATAGTCGAGTCACGAAGGTTTGAATTTTATTAACGAGACAACCATATATAAGTTTTCACAATTAAAACGAGGATGGTTTAAACGATTTAAACGAGTAAACGATTTGGAGACGATTTGGAAACGATTTGGAAACGATGTTAAACGATTTAGGTAAACGATTGGTTTTTGGCTAGTGTTTAGATAACGGGACGGGTGTAATGTGGTGAAAACATGGTAGATACGCCGCTGGTACTTCTTATATATAAGTGTTTTCAACATACTACATACCGTGGCGTTATTTAGTTCACTTGGGTAAACGATATTGAAACGATGTCACTCAACGATGTTTTTGAAACAATATACGAGTTTTATTAATGAGTTTATACGAGATGTTTTACAGGATGGTTTTCTAAAACAAAACGCTTTTGGATTAAGAATCGTGGCTACGAAATTTTATAAATTATAACCATCTTGATTTGAGTTGGTTAATCATGTTGCAATATCATACACTTTTTAAAAACAAGGTTTTCGAGGTATTGCAATATATGTAAACAAGCCATGATTCCGATACTCCTATAAAACCTATGTACTCGCCAGCATTTCTTTGCTGACTTTGTTTTTACATATGTTTCAGGTGTTGTTGCTTGATCGACGTCCTAGGATGCATGCGTCACATAGGATCTAGACGAGGCCTTAGTGACATAAAACAATGATAGTCAATATAAAACTTGTTTGTTACGTGTTAAAACAATATTAATGTTTAATATTATCAATAAAACGAGACACTTTTTGTATCCATGGTTATGAAACGATAATTATGTTACAACACTCCCCGACGTTTCCGCCACGCTTTGTTGTTTTACGTGGTCGGGGTGTGACAGAAGAGTTGGTATCAGAGCCAATGGTTATAGGGAATTAGGTTATTAGTAATGCTTTGACCTAGACTATAACTTTTAGGACCCCAACGCAAGTAAACTTTGCGTTTAGATTTTTAAAACAAAATCGTCACCTATCCTTAGGTGATAACCACAACGAGAACACAATTTTCGAATCCGCTTTGAAAACTAATCATCCGTTCTAGGATGATTGATTACTAGGTTTTGAACCCTCTGTTGTAAGGTTTTGAACCCTTCCGGTTTGACTCATTTTTGGCTTAGTGCCTTCTGAGTTTTCAAAATCTCATCAAAGTTTGGGTCTAAATAATGTGAACACGTGCAAACTGGAAGAGTGAATGCTTGTACTCCGAGTTTTCTGTCTAAGGGTAGAGTGTTCGTACAAATCCACATAATCGGACCAGTCACTCTTACCTGGGAACTCTTGGGGTGAGTGTTCACTTATAGGCGAGCATGTCTTCGCGATACATTATTTTTGCCCTATTTACTTTGATTAGTCACTGCGTGTCGTTTGTTTGTTCGAGGTAACAAATAAATGATCGCCTTCTTTGTGTTTTGTCGATACCTCCTTTGTTTTTCCTAATTTTCAACCTCACTCGATTCTCCTGTTTCCTTGTTAGACAATGCCTCCTCGACGTGAAGCACAATCTTTTACTATTGAAGAAATCGCAACCCTGGTCTCTCAGCAAGTGGCAGCTGTGCTTCCCGGTGTTGTGACCCAAGTCCACGAGATATACAACAACAATAATAACAACAACAATGCGACGTGTAACTTCAAGAATTTCAATACTGCGAAGCCGCTAAAGTTTTCTAGGTCGCAAGGAGCAACTGCGCTCCTACAGTGGTTTGAGAGTATCGAGAGCACATTCAGACATGTGCAGTGTCCGAATGCGCGTAATGTTGAATTTGCTTCGAGCTTGTTTGAGAAGCGAGCGCTTACCTGGTGGAATGGTATTATGCGCGACAGGGGTGCCGAAGTGGCGTTGGCACAAACATGGGAAGAGCTTCGGGCTCTCATGATGAAGGAGTTTTGTCCCTGTCACGAAGTTCGGGCTTTGGAGCGAGAGTTTGACGATTTAAAGCAAGATGGGGCTGAACACCCTGCGTACACGAATCATTTTGAGGAACTCAGTCTATTGTGTCCCACCATGGTTACCCCTCTGGAGAAAGCAATCGAGAGATATATCGATGGGTTACCCGATTCTATTCTGGAGATTGTGACCGGTGTTAATCCTACTACCCTCCGTCAAGCAATCGAGTTGTCTGCGACCCTGACTGAGACTCAAGTCAGGAAGGGTAAACTCACCCGCAAGGGTGATAAAAAGAAGGCGACTGCTTCAGGGAAGGACAAGAAAAAGGGTAAGGGTAAGGAAGGAGAGACGTCGAAGAAATCGAGGAAGCGAAGGGGTGCCCAGAATTTTGCTGTTACAGCACAGACTGCTCAGAACCCGCAGAACCCACCGGCTCAGCCACCTGCAAAGAAAGCGTATGCTGGTACCGCACCTCATTGTGCTCGTTGCAACGGTCATCACGTTGCACAACAAGCTTGCAAACAATGCACAACGTGTGGTAGACTTGGACATTTGGCCAATGTTTGTCGTTTGGGACAGAATCAGGTTGCTCAGATCCCAGCTCCGGGTCAGGGGAATGCTATGAGATTCCCACCGGGTTCATGTTTTAATTGTGGAGAGTATGGTCACTTCCGCAACAACTGTCCGAGACTAGTGAATGCAAACGCGAATGCTAACGCGAACCCTAATGCGAACGTCAACGTCAATGTGAATCCCGCTCGTGGGCGAGCGTACAATTTGAATGCAAACAAAGCGAGGGCCGACAACGAAGTGGTTAACGGTACGTTTCTTGTTAACAATCGACCTGCATCTATTCTTTTTGATTCTGGTGCCGATAGAAGTTTTGTTTCTCTGTCTTTTGAGCCTTTGCTTGCGATACCTAGAACCAAACTGAGGAAACCCTTATCTGTCGAAGTTGCTACTGGTAAACCTCTTGTTCTCGATTCTGTTATTTGTGATTGTCAGTTAAACCTTGATAACCATCTTTTTCCTATTGACCTCACACCGATGCAACTTGGGAGCTTCGATATTATCATTGGAATGGATTGGTTAACCAAACACCACGCTGAGGTGGTTTGTTTCGATAAGATTGTTCGTATTCCTTTGTCTTCTGGCGATGTTCTGGAAATTCGTGGAGAGAAGCCATCTGGTGGTTTGAAGCTTATGTCGTGTTTGGAAGCCCAAAGGTATTTACGAAAAGGATATGTTGCCTTCCTGGCACATGTCACCGAGGAGAAAGGCAAGAACAAGAGTATTCAGGATATTCCGATTGTTCGGGATTATCCGGAGGTGTTTCCTGATGAACTGCCTGGTTTGCCTCTAGTTTGTCAAGTCGAGTTTCATATTGACCTTGTACCCAATGCCAACCCGATTGCAAAAGCACCTTATCGTCGTGCACCGTTGGAGATGCAAGAGTTATCGAAGCAGCTTCAAGAGTTATCTGATAAAGGATTCATCCGACCGAGCTTTTTACCTTGGGGAGCTCCTGTCCTCTTCGTGAAAAAGAAATATGGATCTTTTCGAATGTGTATCGATTATCGTGAGCTTAATAAGCTCACCATCAAGAATCGATATCCCCTAACTCGAATTGATGATCTCTTCGACCAGCTGCAGGGTGCTTCATGTTTTTCCAAGATCGATCTGTGTTCTGGGTATCATCAACTTCGTGTTCTTGAAGAAGATATTCCCAAAACTGCTTTCCGCACAAGATATGGGCATTACGAGTTCACTGTCATGCCTTTTGGTTGACAAACGCTCCAGCTATCTTTATGGACTTAATGAATAGGGTCCACAAACCTTATTTGGACAAGTTCATTATTGTGTTCATCGACGATATTCTCATTTATTCAAAATCTCGAGCCGAGCACGAGCAACACCTTCGCTTAACATTGGAACTCCTGAAGAAGGAACAACTTTTTGCTAAATTCTCCAAGTGTGAATTCTGGCTTAAAGAAGTTCAATTCTTGGGTCATATAGTCAATGAGCAGGGTATTCATGTGGATCCATCCAAGATTGCTGCTATTAAGGACTGGAATACACCAACGACGCCTACAGAGATTCGATCTTTTCTTGGTATTGCTGGTTATTATTGCCGATTCATTTCAAATTTCTCGAAGATTGCGGTTCCACTCACTGCTTTGACTCAGAAGGATAAGCCTTTCGAGTGGGGACCCAAGCAAGAAGAAGCATTCCAAACGCTGAAACAGAAGTTATGTAATGCTCCTGTTCTGTCTCTTCCCGAGGGAAGCGATGATTTCGTTTTCTATTGCGATGCGTCCAACTTAGGCCTTGGTTGCGTCCTTATGCAACGAGGTAAGGTTATTGCATATGCATCTAGACAGCTGAAAGTTCATGAGAAGAACTACACAACTCATGATCTTGAGTTAGGAGTTGTGGTTTTCGCGCTTAAAATCTGGAGACACTACCTCTATGGAACGAAGTGTGTGGTTTTCACAGACCACAAAATTCTCCAACATATTCTTAATCAGAAAAAGCTGAACATGAGGCAACGACGTTGGGCTGAACTCTTAAACGATTATGACTGCGAGATTCGCTACCACCCTGGTAAGGCGAATGTTGTAGCCGATGCGCTTAGTCGAAAGGAGCGAGTCAAGCTTCATTCTGTTCGAACTCTATCTGATCTTCAATCTCGTGTCCTTCAAGCTCAGCAATTTTGTGTTTCACAAAATTTGATAGGTAAGGAATTACCACGTCAACTTGAGCTTAAACTCGAAGCGAAAGACGATGGTTTGCTCTATTTTAAGGATCGATTGTGGATTCCAAAACAAGACGATCTTCGCACCTTGGCAATGGACGAATCTCAAAAGTCTCGATATTCTATCCATCCTGGTGCTGATAAAATGTACAAGGATCTTCGTACTCACTGCTGGTGGCCTGGTATGAAGAAGGATGTTGCCTTGTATGTATCGAAATGCCTAAATTGTCTCAAAGTCAAGGCCGGACATCAACAACCTTCTGGCTTGCTTGTACAACCAGAGATACCGGTTTGGAAATGGGAGAATATTGCGATGGATCTCATCACTAAGTTACCGCGTACGTCTAAAGGTCATGATGCTATCTGGGTTATTATCGATCGATTAACAAAATCAGCTCATTTCATTCCGATTCGCGAGGATCTATCTGCTGATAAACTTGCAAAGATTTATGTTGATGAGATTATGACACGACATGGTGTGCCCTTGGATATCATCTCTGATCATGATGCTCGATTTTCATCTCATTTCTGGAAGGCCATGCAATCTGCTTTGGGAACCTAACTGAATCTAAGCACTGCTTATCATCCCCAAACAGATGGCCAATCTGAGAGAACGATTCAAACTTTGGAGGATATGCTTAGAGCATGCATGATTGACTTTGGTGGTAATTGGGACTCTCATCTGCCGCTGATCGACTTCTCTTACAACAATAGTTATCATACTAGCATTAAAATGGCACCATTTAAAGCTCTCTACAGTCGAAAATGTCGTTCACCAGTCTGTTGGAACGAGACCGGTGAAGCTCAACTTACTGGACCTGAGCTCGTCCTGGAAACAACAGACAAAATCAAGAAAATCCGCGATAATCTTGTGACAGGTCAAAACCGTCAAAAGAGATATGCGGATTTGTGACGCAAGCCCTTAGAATTTCAAATCGGAGATCGTGTCCTACTCAAGTTGTCACCTTCGAAGGGAGTGGTGAGATTTGGAAAGAAAGGAAAACTTGCACCTCGATATGTGGGACCATTTAAGATTGTGGAAAGAATTGGAAAGGTTGCCTATCGTCTAGAGCTACCTCCAGAGCTTGGAAATATTCACCCGACTTTTCACGTGTCCAATCTGCGAAAATGTTTAGTTGACGCTGATCCACACATTCCTCTCGACGAGATTCGAATCGATGAAACAATGCACTTTGTCGAGAAACCCGTGGAGATCGTGGACCGTGCATACAAACAGTTGAAGAACAAACGAATTCATTTGGTCAAGATTCGCTAGGAATCCAAACGTGGCCCAGAGTTTACTTGGGAGCGTGAGGACCGGATGAAGACAAAGTATCCGCATTTGTTTTCACAAGCTTCCTCTAGTTAAAATTTCGGGATGAAATTTCCCGAAGTGGGGGAGACTGTGACAACTGTGTTCTGTAATCGATGTACGATGTAAAACAATGATGATTATTAATAAAATAATGTGCTTTGGTGTTATTATATGTGTTTTGGTGTTTCTATGTGTTTAATTATGTTTGGTGATTTTTCAATTCGATTCGATTCCGATTGCAAGCTTTAAATCGCGTTCTGGAAGGTTATACGCAAACTGGTGCGTAAACGCAGTCAGTATAACGCGACAAACACTCCGGAACAGTGAGATAGACTTAACATACCTTAAATAACCCCCACATAACTTAGAAACAAGTTTTGAATGGTTTGGTGTGTTGAAATCAAGTTTGTTCGATCGCAGGGACTATTTGTGTCAAACTGTGAAACTATACCGATTTGTATAGTAACGAATATTCCGGAACTTGATCATAAGTTAAAAATACCCTAAATAACCTTTACATAGCTTAGAAATAGGCTTTGAGGGGTTCGATATGCTAAAATAAACTTTATTGATCAATAGGGACTAAAAGCGTCAAAAAGTGCACAAGTTTGCATTTTCGCGCATATCTTACGTTCTGAATATGTCCGGACATACAAAAATTTATGTAAGCATTAAAATATTTTATTTTAGTGTTTGGCATGATAAAATTCCATTCGTCACTTAATTTGGATCGTTTTTGCGTTCGTTATGACTTCCGTCGTAATTAAGCGAATAACGCAACCGTACGACCAAACGAACCGACATCCGAGATACTTTTGAGCATGTTTTGAGTTCCCTATACTTTAGCTTTATTTTAGAGCCTTGAAATGGGGTTAACGGGGCTTAAAAATGCAAAAAAAAAATCAAGTTTTACAAGTGCAGGGACCATTTTTGAAATTTCTGACCAGATTCATTGAACCTAGTCCATTTTGAAGTGTTGTGGTTTTAACCCATGGTTTTGCAAAACCATGGGCTGGTATTCAATGAACCTAGTCCATTATTAGGAGCTCCCATGGTTTTAGAAAACCATGGGCACACATGTAAGGCCCAGATCAACGCTCAGTTTTCGAGGAACGATCCTAACGGTTCTAGAATTCCTATAAATACCCACCTTCATTCCTTGAAAACTCACACTTGAATCTGATTTTTGGCTCTCTAAGTTGATGTTTATGCTTCATACCTGAGAGTAAATCGGATCAAGAGCTTGCGGGGACCTTCTGTAAGTGTTCTTTCGTTCTTTTCTTTCGTGTTTATCGTTAAAGTCAAACTGCGTTTGACTTTCTGCTTTGACCATTTTATGGTCAACGCGAAGTTCGTTCGAACTTCATAACGTGAGCGTAAACACGATGGTTATAGTCCCTAGTGACTATACCTACTGATTACCACGTTATCTAGGCTCAGTGACGAGTCGTAGTTTCGGCCAAAATACGCATTTACGCGTATTTTGTAACTAAACTACACTAGGATATCAAAACCGTTTGTTTTGATATCAAAACTGGTTTTCTAACTTAACTAAACATTTTCTAGCATGTTTAGCTCGTCACTTTTTAGTTTAGTGCTTGTGTAGAGTCGTAAGTCCAGCGGACTAAACACCCGCTTAGACTTTCGAACACGACTCGTTTGGTCGATCTTTAGGATCCGACCAAACATGTTTAGTGACCATAGTCGCTTAGGGAATAAACTTCTGAGGTTATACCTTATGGTCACCTAGTTTAGGTAGTTGTATGATAAGTAGATTATATGCCATAGGTAAATTACCAGAATACCCTATTCATGCATAATTGGTAAATAAGCATATTTAACCTAAACTTTTGTCACGTAACTGATTATGTAACATATTTAAACATGTTTTGGCATATAATTCTTGTCATAGGACTAGTTAGACGTCTCGAACGCGCATTTGCGCATACGATGCGTTAAAGTAGCGTAAGCTACCTTAATGGGTCGCGATGGGTCGAAAGCACTTAGGTTAGGTTCCGATCTAGAATGTAGACTTTGTTAAACCATTTCACATGAGTTCCAACACTCACTTGGTTTACAAGACCTCATTATGTCCGATCTTCCGATTTAGGCGTCGATTGTTTGACAAGTGATTCAATTACTAGGTGCTGCTTGATTTCTCTGGTTTACTCGAGTTTGTTGAAGTACTATTGATTGAGGATACCTTGCACTACATGTGAGTACATAGTTCCCCTATTTTACTGTTTTCAATTGTTTTGGGGTGATTCATATGTACAAAATGTTTTCAAGGTTTAAACGATGATTTCAAAAACGAATAGAACGATTTATACTAAACTATTAACGATTTCGATAATGTGAACGAACTTGTTGGTTGTAGTTACATAATGAACGACATTCATTAGCATTGATTAAGCCGACCAGTATTAGGTTATGGTACCATAGGATCTGACAAATCCCGTTATTGCACTATACCCATGGTTATGTGTGGGTGTTGTGGGTAACGACTGAATCTGTAATTATTAACTTACCCTTTGGAGGTTTGTTAATACGAGAAGCGAGGAACGAGATAGTCGAGTCACGAAGGTTTGAATGTTATTAACGAGACAACCATATATAAGTTTTCACAATTAAAACGAGGATGATTTAAACGATTTAAACGAGTAAACGATTTGGAGACGATTTGGAAACGATTTGGAAACGATGTTAAACGATTTGGGTAAACAATTGGTTTTTGGCTAGTGTTTAGATAACGGGACGGGTGTAATGTGGTGAAAACATGGTAGATACGCCGCTGGTACTTCTTATATATAACTGTTTTCAACATACTACATACCGTGGCGTTATTTAGTTCACTTGGGTACGATATTGAACGATGTCACTCAACGATGTTTTCGAAACAATATACGAGTTTTATTAATGAGTTTATACGAGATGTTTTACAGGATGGTTTTCTAAAACAAAAAGATTTTGGATTAAGAATCTTGGCTACGAAATTTTATAAATTATAACAATCTTGATTTGAGTTGGTTAATCATGTTGCAATATTATACACTTTTTAAAAACAAGGTTTTCGAGGTATTGCAATATATGTAAACAAGCCATGATTCCGATACTCCTATAAAACCTATGTACTCGCCAGCATTTCTTTGCTGACTTTGTTTTTACATATGTTTCAGGTGTTGTTGCTTGATCGACGTCCTAGGATGCATGCGTCACATAGGATCTGGACGAGGCCTTAGTGACATAAAACAATGATAGTCGATATAAAACGTGTTTGTTACGTGTTAAAACAATATTAATGTTTAATATTATCAATAAAACGAGACACTTTTTGTATCCATGGTTATGAAACGATAATTCTGTTACAACACTCCCCGACGTTTCCGCCACGCTTTGTTGTTTTACATGGTCGGGGTGTGACAGTCTAGGTCAAAGCAGTACTAATAACCTAATTCCCTATAACCATTGGCCCTGATACCAACTCTTTTGTCACACCCCGACCGCGTAAAACAACAAACCGCGGCGGAAACGTCAGGGAGTGGAGCGACAGAATTATTGTTTCACAACCATGGTATTTAAATTTTCGTTTTATTTATTAACTTTGATTACATTGTCTTAAAACAAAGAAAACGTAACATAAATTAAACTAGGCTTGCAACTTTTATTGTCACTAAGGCCCGAGTCCGCCTTAGTGTATCACGATCCACCTTATGCATTAGCCCCTGAAAACACATGTGAAAATAGGTACGTCAGCATAAAAATTCCTGTGAGATACATAGGTTTTGTTGAAGCAGGATTCATGACTTGTAAGTTAAAAGAAATGTTTAACAAAAAGTTAGTCATGAATCTTGTAAAAAGTTTTCTTTTATAAATCATACGAAAATCGATATGAAATTCAAATGATATTAAAGAAAAGTGTATGGTTAACTGAATAACCAAGTAAAATGAGTTTGTATACGATATGTTGTTTGAAAACCAATGTCTTGTGAAAATCTGTCGTTTGTGTAAAATGTATCACGTCTTTGTTGAAATGATTTAGATAACGCTACGATATGTAATATCATAAAAACACTTATATATAGGAAATACCAGCGGTGTATCCACCATGCTTTTATCATATTACACACGCCTCGTTACGTAAATCACTTATTAATAACCACTAAAATGTCTTGTTTAAACCAATGTCAAAATGTTTATGTGTAAACAATGTCCAATGTTAAATGTAAATCATGTCTTGTATAATCAAATGTTATGTATGGCAAGTAAAAAGTATCTACTCAAACCATATGTATAATGTCAAAGTGTGATTGAATGTTATGTATGGTGAATAAAAAGTATTTACTCAACCCCATAGGAAAAATATACAAAACCATGTATTTGAAAGAAATCATAGTTTAAGTCAAAAGTTATGTTTTGCTAAATCAATGCTTTACTGATACAAACATTTATTCGGTAATGTTAAACGCAAAAATTCAAGCCTTGAGACTGTAGGATAAACCTTTAAACGAATCAAAGGTTTATCAAAAATGTTTTCGGATTCTGTTATTCCTTACGTCCAAACAAACCTAGGATTCCAGGAATGGGAGTTGTCAATTCCTATGGTACCACTACATACTACCGAGCGGCATGATCAATGTTAATGAACGTATTTTAGTCCCGTTAAACATACCAAATGGCATACCAAATGTAAGCATGTCATGTAAAAACCATGTACTAAGTATGCTCAGTAAACATACAAAGTATAAATGTTAATGTAAATCAATGTGCCCATATGCTGAGTAAACATATGCAGTAGAAATGTAATGTAAATCAATTGTGCCCATATGCTGAGTAAACAGATGCAGCAGAAATGTAATGTATGAAATCAATGTGCTAGCATGCTCAGTTAACATACATAGCAAATGGCAATTGAAATCATGTACTATATGTGTACTAAATGAACATAGCAAGTATATGTCGCGAAAGCATGAAAAACATGAAAGTAACAAGTAGGCACATGTGTTTCACCCTAAAATATTTGAAAGGGGTAAAAGAGGGGACTATGTACTCACTTGATAATGCTTAATAGTCCTTGAAATTACAATCAAACAACGCATGAAGGATCACGGAATCGAACGTCACCTAATATAGGTAACTATGTTAATAAACCGGACCTAAATCGGAAGATCGGATAAAAGGAGGTCTTGTAAACTAAATGAGTATTGGAACTCATATAATATGGTTTAACAAAGCCTACATTCTAAATCAGAACCTATCCTAAGTGCTTACGACCCGTTACGACTCGTTAAGGTAGTTTACGCTACTTTAACGTGTCGTTCGCTCAAGAGCGCGTTTGGATCGCCTAACTAGTCCTATGACAAGTATTATATGCCTTAACATGTCTAATAACATTGCATAATCAGTTTAGATGTTAAAATTTAGGTTACATATGCTTAAAATGAAATTATGCGCAAAAAGGGCATTTTGGTCATTTTCCTAAGGCATATAAACTACCTATCATACAACTAATTAAACTAAGTGACCATAAGGTATAACCTCGGAAGGTTATTCCCTATACCACTATGGTCACAAAATATGTTTGGTTGGATCCTAATGATCGACCAAACGGGTCGGGTTTGAAAGTCCAAGCGGTTGTTTAGACCGCTTAACTTACGACCCTAAATAAGCACTAAACTAAAAGTGACAAGTTAAACATGTTTAAAACATGTTAACTAAGTTAGAAAACAAGTTTGATATCAAAACAAAGTGTTTTGATACCCGAAAATAGCTTCGTTGCAAAATACGCATAAATACGCCTTTTGACCTAAACTTTGACTCATCACTATGCCTAATCAACGTGGTAATCAGTAGGTATAGTCACAAGGGACTATAACCATCGTGATTACGCTCACGTTGCAAAGTTCACACGAACTTTGTGTTGACCAAATCATGGTCAAAGTAGAAAGTCAAACATTGTTTGACTTTCATGCTTGAAAAACATAACCAAGCATGAAGGAGACTTACAAAGGGTCCAAGCTTGGATCAAGAACAAGAAAACTGATGAATGAAGCCTTCAACCACCAAGGATAGCTCCAAAGTAGATTAGAGAAGAAATGGAATGAATGAGCAATGTTGAATGGAAAATTGATGGGTTTATATAGAAAACTAAGCTCCATTAAGATGATTCCATGTGTTTTTACAATTGATCTTGGCCATACACTTGTGGCACATAGTTTAGGATACCATGGGAGCACAAAAATAAGCCTAAAGTATTGGAAAACCATGTATAAAACTCAAGAAACAGCTGCAGTTTGCTGAAAACTAGTTTTCTGCCCAGATAGGGGCTGTCGCGCCCCGCGTAAGACTCAAAAGGAGTCTACGCGCCCCGCGAGCGAGCCAATGTTCAGCAACAATTTGATAAATTACAGTTTTAGTCCCTGCATGCATTTAAGCTGATTTTTGACATGTTTAAGCCCCGTTAACCCATTTTCAAGGCTCAATAATGATGTCAAAGTATAGGGGGCATGAAATATGTTTGAAAATATCACGGATGTCAGTTTGTTTGGTCGTACGGTCACGTTGTTCGGTTAATTAAGACGAAAAACAAACGGACGCGAAAAACGATCCAAATTGCGCGACGAGTGGTATTTGAGCATTCCAATCACTAAAATAAAATATTTTAATGATTACAAAAAGTTTTGGATGTCCGGATATGTTCAGAACGTAAGATATGCGCGTAAATGCAAAGTTATGCACTTTTTGACGCTTTTAGTCCCTGATGATCAAATAAGCGTATTTTCTCACACCGAACCTCTAAAAGCTTATTTCTAAGCTATGTAAAGGATATTTATGGTATGTTTAACTTATGATCATGTTCCGGAATGTACGTTACTATACGAATCGGCAGACTTTCGCAGTTTGTCGCAAATAGTCCCTGCGATCGAATAAACTTATTTTTGCCATACCAAACCCTTCCAAACTTATTTTTAAGTTATGTAAAGGTTATTTAAGGTATGTTAAGCTTATGTTGATGTTTTGGAGTGTTTTGTCGTGTTAAAATGATTACGTTTACGCATCAGTTTGTGTATAACTTTCAAGAAAGCGATATAGAGTTTGAAATTGAACAAAAATCAAAACGTGCAAACATAATTGAACTGTTCAGATTTTGTACAATGATTACAAGCACAGATGTCATAATATATATCAAGTGCAGATGTTTAGAAGATTCCTAAGTGTAACATACCTTAAGTCGAGCCTTCATCTCTTTCTTTGAACGGTAGTTCTTACCTAAGCTCTCAAGGCTTCGCAATAACCCAGAGATAGATATCATTTAGGTATATTCACCTATAAGACTGAATCCAGGGAATCTTGATACGAGAGTATATTCTGAGGTGGGACACAAGATTAAGTTAGTTCTTAAAACACTAATCTCGTATCTTGAATCAATTGAAGTTTGTGTGAAAATTTAAGTGGATCAGTATACTAACAATCTAAGTGAATTATTTAAAACTTAAAGTTTATGCAGATCAACGGTGCATGTGATTTGTCAAAAACTAATATGATCCTCTAACACAACTCAGCAAAAATATGCTTGTAAATACGTTGTTATTCATTTCAGATAAAATCCAAAAAGATTTTAGGAGTGTTTTAGCATAAAGTTTGTAAAATTCAAAAAAAGATTTCATTTCATTAGCTTGTTCTTATGCATGTCACCTTCATACTCGGATTCCGCATGAGATATGGAGTCATATTAGCTAGTTGGAGCATTCGGGAGCACCGAAACGGTCCTCACAACCATCTTATATATATATATAACCCTTATGTATTTAAAAATTAAATTTCTTTGATGGGATAAATGAATGAATGAAATTGAGCTTTTGCAATTTAATTATGATAAACTTAGAGGGTATTATCACCAATTCGCTATCTTAGTGGGAAACACCATGAGCCTCACACTTTTCTTTCATCTTCCACCTAGCGGATATACCTCACCCAAGTCACTCTCCCAGTGGTTAATACCACAAACTTTCGTTTATAAAAAATAGCTCATATGAATGAATGATGGAATTTTTTTGGTGCGACCAGAATCCAAATTTATTCTCATAAAAAGGATAAGGTGTGCCAATTTAATTCAAAATACTTATAGGTTATATATTTATAATGGTTCCTTTTATACCCTCAACAGTTTCAGTTTCTCTATACCCCCCTAAGATGAGAACCTATAAGACTTCATGATTTAAATATAAGGTATATTATAACAATCTAGAGAACC
Organism: Helianthus tuberosus; assembly: GCA_030545235.1. Lineage (NCBI taxonomy): Eukaryota > Viridiplantae > Streptophyta > Magnoliopsida > Asterales > Asteraceae > Helianthus > Helianthus tuberosus. The sequence continues at coordinate 31,831 of JARYGA010012906.1, read as the reverse complement.
CTCTAAGTCGGTCGGGCCTACCAGTACATCCCGGAAAATACGTCTTTTGTCAAAATTTTATCACATGAGTATTATTTTGAAAACCAATCAACCCCATTTTTTCTATCATCTTCTATTTGCAAAATGTTTCCAAAAACATTTTTTATTTTTTTTATTTTTTTTAGATTTTTCCAATTTTCTAGTTTTTTTTCTTTTTCTCAAAATTTTTCGGACTCACACTAGACTAACTAACATTATGACTCAAATGTCTCATCCCCACAGTTAAAATTTGCATTGTTCCTAATTAAGAATCGAAAACACGACTCAAAAATAAAAATAAAAATAAAAATAAAATAGAAATAAATAAATATACAAAATATACAATGGAAAATACTTAGCTGGTAATTTGCAAGACTGTCAAAGTGCCAGTCAATTCCTCAAATGCCCTCCAATCCGAACGTGCTCAGCAAATAATACCTCATCCTCACACATGAACGAAAGCTACTATTTCTCTCATCAATCCTAAGAACATCATCACAAACAAATCAACCAACCATAATAGATGCATAATAATGTCATAACAAACACACCCACACCCACACCCACACCCACACCCACACCCACAACCAAACCAAACAACCCTACCAACAATATCAAGTATCAATATCAATACAGACCAGAGATGATAAAAACAACACAAAAGAAAAATAAAAGAAAACAGTACAACTCCACCCACCCGCTGTTGAATCCCCACACTACTCATCATTATCGCTCTCATCCTCCTCCTCATCTCCTGATATGTCATATGCCGACTCATCACCCTGTCCAGGCTGATATGGGGCCTAAAAGAAAGTTGGAATGCCCATGTTCAGGTTCCCCACCATATATCTTAACACATTCTCCTACCTCTCCTGAACTATTTTTTATATTTTAGGGGGGGTGGGGGTTTCTAATAACCTAAATTGAAATTAAATAAAGACTAACTAATTAACCAAACTAAGACGCAACTTGGAACTTGGATTTTACTCAGATGATGATAAAGAGACTACCTAGGTTAAAATCCCAATTGTTTTCAGTTAACTTTCTACCGGACACGAACTCTTATGGAACTAGGAACTTAAAGTACTAAACCTATCGAGAAACCGAACAGGACCCTTGACCCTCCTCCAACAGTACCCTTAATCGATAATCTACTTCACGGCACGAAAGTCAAGGGTAACTTGGAAAACTGATTTGACTCGATAAGCAAGAATTGGGAAAGCAACTAAGTCGGACTTCTCACAAAGCACCTAAACCTAGCAATTTACCAACCTAGACATACCGATAATCTCACACCTCACAGTTATTAAGATTAGTTGAACACCTAGACCTACTTGATTCACCAATACTACTTCTATGTTGTATTGGCCAATTAACCACAAAAATAACGAACACACAGTTAATGATCTAACACAAACCTATTATATGAAATACATTCAACTAAGAACATGTAAAGTAATAAACATTCATCAAACAAGTAAAAGCATGCATACACATCGAATCAATAAAACCAAGTCTCTACTTTTTTAGAAAAAAAATCCACAACGAGTTCATAATCCGGATAAAAATCAAAACTTTAACATATGTTTATCTTAACCTAGCTAGTTCATGCAAATTTAGCCTAACTTGATTAAAACAATCAAAGCACAAATTCAAAGATTGAATTCATGGTGAAAAGATGAAAAGTAGAAAACTATGAAAACGAGAGGATGGAACCCGATATTCTTCATTCTCATTCCTTGGATCTTCAACCGTATTGATTCCTTGCTTTATGATCTTCGATTTCTGACTTTTAGGAGCTTAAAATTCGCCTATGGCCTTCTTTAAGTCGTTGGGTTATGGGTTCTTTTTATTATGAATAATAAGATTGTTTTTGTAACTCAAACACACAAAACTCCAAAACATTCTGTGGAAATAGGCTCCTCGCGTCGCACGAGGAGCAATAGATGTCAAGGCCATGCAACACGGGCAGCAATAAGTCACCCTCGAAAGCGTTTTGGTGCTTGGTTTTCGCAATATATGGCTTGTTTTTCGCCTTTTTAGCAATCTTTATCACCTGAGACCTGGAAAACACAAAGTAATCAGTAGTATACAAATTCTACCTAAAATCGACGCAAATTGACTCAAAAATTGTATAAACTATACATGATAAATGGATGTACTTTGCAATATATTAGTGTTTTCTCGAAACTCAAGAAGTCTCATACAGTTGATTCCGTTTGACTTTAGATTTTTGTGTGGCTGTCTCAATAGTAAAGAGAAAAAAATAAAACAAGGAGGTTTGAGTTGACAATGAAGAACCGATCGAGATGATCAAGACCAACAAGAGGATTGGTAAGAAGATCATAGTGTCGATCGAGTTTCTTCAAGAAGTCTCTACTCATGTTTTAGTTTCAAGTCAAAGATGTGCCTAAATTCTAAGGGAACATGTTATGATCCAAGAAAGCTAGTATTTTCTTAAAATTGCAGCCGAGTTAACAGTGGTGCGAGTTCTTATGACCAAAGGACGAGTCGTGTTCAAAGGACTAGTCGAGTACAAGGTTGGAAGAATGTTCGAGCTAGGAATGAGCCGAAAAATACATCTAGAGATCCAGATGAGTTCTATGAAAATCAAGACAAAAAAGACATGTCAGAGCCTACCTATTTCAAGTCGGAAATTAAGGGGTGATTGTTGGCGGTAATTCCCGACTCATCATAAGTCGGGGATGGGAAAGGGTGACAAAAGAAGTTCAAGTCACAAGTCGGTGAACTTAAGGGACCATATTGAACAAGTAGGTTAAATTGGTTAAGTTTCTTAACTACATTATAATTAATATGGTAATGTCTTGGCCACTAGGTTAGGGTTAGCCTATATAAACCAAGTTAGGGTTAGACATTATTAAGAGACCAAACTAGAAAGAAACCGAGTTATGGTTTGATACTATGTAATCAGTTTTAAGTTATTTTAAGATTAATAAGATTGAGAGTTATTCGATTTAAATTCTTTTCTTCAACTTTTCTATTCGGTTTGATTATTGACTGGGACTTAAATATATAGTAATTACATGTATTTTGTCATAAATATATACAACTTGTTACAACTTTTGTGTCATCTGTACTACTTCTAATAAGAATTTTGTTTTAGCAACAAGCCTCATTTAAAATTTTAAAACATTTTTTCTTTACTTTATAAAATAACATTTTTAAATCATTTTAATAACCACATTAATTAACTGAAAACTATTTTTTATCAAGTACTAAGACAATGAGTAGTGGTTCAAGACCCTTAGTGGTTCAAGCCCCTTAAGGGCGTTTTCTGCCATGTCAGCACGAGTATTTCTAGCAAAAAACGTTGTAATGGTTCAAGCGCCTTTCATGCCTATTCAATTATTACCCAACAATTTCACAATTATTACCCAATAATTTTACAATGTTTTTTTATTCAATTATTTTTAGTGTGTGGTTGTGTTAATTATTTTTAGTGTGTGGTAGTGTTAATCAATAAAAAAACTAGATTGGTTTATTTCTTTTTAAAGTTAATAAAAAATGGATTAAGATTCATTAAAATATATACATAAACAATAAATTAAAAAGATGAAATATAAAATTACTTTGACTATCAGTGGGTTTTCTTTTGTCAATCAAGTTGTTGTACGCTATTTTTGTTTAATAAAATACCATGTACATAAAAACACTAAAAAATAGGTTTAAAGTAGGTTTTACTTTTTAACAGTGTTATCTTCTTCCTTTTTTTCTCGAGTTCAAGCTTCTCGCCAGAAAACGAAAAACACCGATTTTGTGTGGTGTTTTTTGTAATTTATTGTTTTCTAGGTTATCAAACAGTCACAAATCTTGGAATGAGCAAAATGGGGAGCGTTATATAATACACGCCGAAAGCAAATTTTGCATCAAAAAAGCCCGAAGGGGCGGTGTACCCAGCGTTTACTGGCGTTTTGGTTCGACCCCACGCCCCACTACAAACGGCCTAAATAAGATTTAGATTACTTTTGACCTCAACCATATTAATGTTTTATAACCAGTAAATTGTCATTTTAGTCCATGAGGTTTGACCCAAAATGACACTTTAGTTTAAATACCTTTTTTCTCCCCTTGTCATTTCCGTCTAACCTGTTAACTCCATCCAAAAACCTACATTAACTCAGCGACATTTTTGTCATTTTGCATATTTTTTTAATTTTATGCTTTTCAATTAAAACACCTTTATTTTAAAAAACATAAAACAAAATATAATATATATGTGCAAACAGATACACCATCTTACTATTCCCCACCCTTTCCTTCTCCCTGCCACCACTCACCACCAACCTACAACCATCACCATCTGTCACCACCGTCGCCACTTGTCACCACCGCCACAACCCACCCTACCATAATAATTTAACCCACAAATTTCAGATTCTAGATAGAGAAGGAGTAGATTCTAGAGAGAGAAAGAGAGAGATAGCTACGAGATTGAGAGAGAAATGGGTGGTCGGCCACCGTCATGGGCGGCGGAGCCATGACGAAAAGGGTGAAGGGCAGCAGCAGCAAACCACATCAGCGACTAGGTGGAGGTGGTTGTGGAATTAGATGGTTAGATGATGGGTGGCGTTGGGTGGTGGAAAGGAAGTGGTGTAGAGGCGTTCAGGTTGGCGATGCCCTACTAGTGGCAGGGACGACTGGTTAAGGAAAGGGGAGACTGGTGGTTCAAGGCGGCGGTGTTGTGGTTTTGAGGTACAAAATTAAAAGTTTTGGGGTTTATAATTTAAGTGTTCATATCTAGGATTTAGTGTTCTTGTGTTTAATGGTTTTTAGATGGCACTTGAGTTTGATTATTAATGTTTAGGTAAAATGATTCTAATTATTTATAGCTGATTTGGGTATGTTTTGGTTTGAATGGTGGCAGTGATGGTGCTACACATAGGGAGGATACATGGTGGGATGGTGGTGGTTTGTGAGGACCGTTTCAATCTCGATTATGCTCCGGCCGACTTAATAAAGCTCTCCATATTGTGCGGAATCCAATTGGAAAGTAGACATACACATGATATTGTTGGTGCATTCGTCTGTCGACTTCGTCTTGTATCGAGTCTTGTTTGTATATAGATAGATCAGGGCACGTTGTACGAGAAAAATGTCAAATATAGGATGAGAGGTAATTTCGCACGGAATTAGGATTTGTAATTTCGCTCGAAATCACATCAAGTCAGTTCAAACGAAATCGCTAATTTCGCTTGAAAGTGATTTCGCTTGGGCTGATTCAAGCGGAATTACCTTGCCTATAAATACTAGGATGTGTCGTGTCATTTTTAACGAAATTAGATTCCGGTTTGAGAGCCGAAGTGCTGCCGAAGTGTCGTCTTGCTGTAAAACTTTGTCAAATCAATCAAAAAGACATTTAAAATGAATTGCAAGCTGTTTTGAACTCGATACGTTAGTTTTCGCCTCTCGTATTGAGAAGAACACCTCTGAACAACTCGTTTCGGGTCTGGAAATGATCCTACAAGTGGTATCAGAGATCAGGAGGAGGAGTTCTACCAATTCAGCTGCAATTTCCGATTTCTACACCTTCTTTTTCAAAATTAACAACTTTTCACGGTTAAAATCGGCTAATTTTCTCACATTATACGCGCAACAGTGTTTTAACAAACCCTTGAAAGTTTCAGATCTAAAATCGACTTAAATCCTAATCAATTTTGGCAAAAACAGCTCGACGTGATGACGTCAGCGGTATTTCGCCCGGAATAAGACCTTAATTTCGCTTGAAATCAGTATTTCGCTTGAGTGACTCCGTTCGAAATCACTATTCCGCTCCAATTTGTTATTTCGCTTGAAGTATTTCAAACGAAATCAGTAATTTCGTTTAAAAAAGGGTATTTCGTTTCAACAGGTGATTCCGTTTGAGAGTGATTCCGTTTGAAAAGTGTTTCCGTGTGAGTTGGTATTTCGCTTGAAATTGTAGTGCAGGTGATTTCGCTTCAACTGGTATTTCGTTTGAACGGGATTTCGTTTGAAAGTGTTTGTTTTGTAAAAAAATTACCGAATCATGGAAGAGGAATTCTATAACGCGTTTGCTACAGCCACGACTACTCCAACTACCATTGCTCAGAGCATGAACATGGAAAACGAAACTGGAACTTTACAAAAACCCCCGAAACTCATGGGAATTGAGGAGTGTTATGGTTGGAAAGATCGCTTTGAGAACTGGGTTCAAGCTAATCATTTGAGATCTTAGGAGTGTATTGAGAAAAAGTATGTCAAGCCGCGTACAGATTTGGGAGTTATCAAAACAATTTCTGAATTTACGGACAAAGAACAAGACATGTATAAAGCTGAAAAGATGATGATCAGTCTGTTACAGCAAGCTATTAAAGAAGACATCTTCGTTTTGCTTCAGCACGACAATACTTCATGATCGATCTGGGATGCTCTTAAAACTAAATTTGAGGGTATTGAGAAGATGATCAGGAGCAAGAAAGCATTACTTAAGAAAGAATTTGACTTGTTTTCAAGCTTGTCGGGTGAATCATCAAAGAAACTGATTGAAAGATATTGCCATTTAGTAAGAACTATGTCTTTGTTAGAAATTGTCAAAGATCAAGAAGAATGGGTCGACAAGTTAGCTGATGCATTACCTCAGAAAGAATGGGGTACGTATTTGATGATTTTGAAAAACACGGGAGAATATGACAAGTTGACCATTTCACAGTTCATTGAAAAGATTGAGGGTCGGGATCTGGAACAACAGAAGATTGTAAGAATGAACAATCCGAGTGGTCAACAAGATGTCAAAATGTATTACAAAGGAAGTGTTCAAGAGGTTGAATTAAGTCCAAAAGTTCAAACTTCTTTCAGTGTTGAAAACTCATCTGGATCAGTCAATCAAAGTCCAAGCAGCAGCAGGCAGATCCTGGAGGCCTGGAAGTCGTTGAGTTTTTCAGACAAGCCACCCAGGTCTAAGTGGTTTTTCTTCATATCCGAATGTTAATCCAAAGAGTTCTACATCAAGTCATCGGTTTCAAAACTCAAACAGCAGTAATGGTCAAGTGTTGAATTGCAATATCGCGTTACATCTTCAGAATGGTCAAAATTTCTCTGAAGAAATCGCCAAAAGTCACATGTCCTTACTTGCTACAGTATTAGAGTCATATGAAGGATTGGTTGCAGGGAGGATCGGGAATCCTATGATGACAAAAGAGGATTACGATCAGATAGATGCAGAAGAGATGGAATTAATGGATATCAAATGGTGTTTAGCGAGTTTTCTCAGAAGAGCTGAAAAGTTTAAGATGATTACAGGAAGAGATGATTTTAGAGATGCAAATGTTTCTACTTTGGGTTTTGATAAATCTAAAGTTACTTGTTTTCGATGCAGGGAGAAAGGTCATTTCAAGAGGGAATGTAAAAATCGTGAAGCAAGTGGAGCACAGAATCCGTTTGGAAAAGATGATTACTATCGGAAAGCTATATACCAACAAGTTACTGATCAACCGTACAAACAAAAAGAACCACAAACTGCTCATGCTAAAATGATCGTAGAAGCAAATAAGAAAGCGTATTATGGTATAATCGATCAAGATGATGAGAAAGTGGCTGAAGGTTTCAGTTGGGACAAATACATTCCACCTGATTCCAAAGTGGCTCTTACTGCACAAATCATTCAAGAGCCAGTGTTTGATCAATCCTCATCTGATGATAGTGATGATGAAGAGGAGACACAAATAAATATTGGAAAATCTATGTTATCTCCTGAAAGTTTTGAATTTTATTTTGCAGATAGATTGATAAAGCTGAAGGAGAGACGAGCAGCAAAAGAACAAAAGAAGATGAAATGTGAAAGTATTGCTCAAGAAGTAAAACATGAACAGAGTGAAGAAGTTAATGTTGCTGAGAAAGTGATTGAAGCTGAGAAAGTTGTAGAATCAGAGAAAGTGATAGAAGTTGAAAAGATAATCGAAGTTGAAAAGATTGTTGAAGTCATCAAACCGTTTCAAAAATGTTTGGAATCTTGCAAGCAATGTGCAGAAAAAGATGAGAAGTTGAATGAGTTTGAGAAAATGAAAGAGAATTTATTGTTTAATCTCAACTACGTGAAAGAATCATATGATGTTTTGAATAGAACGGTAACTGGTCTACAAAAGACAAATTCTGAAAGAGAAGATGCATTGACAATGATGAATGTTGTGATGATGTCAAAGCAAAAAGACATAAATTTTTATATTGAAGAAAGTGCAAAGTGGAAGCAAGAGTTGGAGACTGAAAAGATAGAGAATGAGAGAATCAGACGATTGTTACAAAGTTATTCTAGTTCTGATTATCTGATTGATAGAATTTATCCAACTGTTGCAGGTATGGAAGCCTTTCAGGACGAGAAGCCGAAAGAGAAGGATACTGGTAAGAAACAGAGTGTCAATTATAACAAGTGTCCGCCTCCGATCTGGGAAGGTTATTCTCCCAGAAAACCAAATGAGGAGCAAGTCAAAAAGGCTGTCAATATAAAGTTAAAATCCGAAACAACTGATGAGTTACCAGAAAACATTGACGTCACGTTCACATCGTCTGACACTGATCATGAGTCTGAGTTAATAAAGAAAGTGGTCGATCGGGTGTTGGATAAAGATGAGGAGTCAGAGTCAAAGTCTGAATCCAAGAGTTCGAGTTCATCAGTTGACAGTCCAAAGTTGTCAGTTAAAAGGGTTTACAATAAAGAATTCTTGTTATCAAAATCTAATTTGAATGATGAACCAATCAATGTGGCATATACTTTGATTGATTCAGACAAATTATATTCTGATGAGGAATTTCCAATAAGAGGTGTTAAACCAGAAATGATTAAAAAGGTTTTCAAACTAATAGAAATTAATATTTCTGAAATAAAAGATGAAAATCTTTCTGAAAAACCAAGTCCTTACACCTCAAGAGTACAACAACGTTTAAACAAGAAAAAGGGTTACAGTTCTGGTTCAGGTTATCGAAAGAAACCAAACCACAACGGTAATTTCAAAAAGAAAGGCCTGGGTTTTATTCCACCGAAAAATCATAAAAATGAGAAAATTTATAAAACAAAAACTGTATTCGTTTCAGGAGCAAGTACGGAAGAAGAAGAAAAGAGCTCATTCTGGAAATAATCGAACAGAGAATTCCTTGCTAAAAAACAAGAGGGAATGAAGAATGGAGCCTATCAAAGAAAGGAAACAAGAACCTGTTACAGATGTCAAGAAGTTGGACACATTGCCTAGAACTGTCCTAAGGCAACTAACATCAAACAGGAAGTTGTTTCTAAACTGAAAGAAAAGATTGTTGAGAAATGAACCACAAACTGAAAAATTCAAAGTTTTTAAAACTTCAACATATGAAGTTGATGAATGTTCGAAGAAAAGATTTTACAAAAGAAGAGTTAATCTTGACAACCAAATGTGGGTTGTTAAGAAATCAGATGTGAAATCTGGCGATGAATCTGATTCCACAAAGTCAGAGGAGCCACAATTTGAGGTAAAGGATGAAAATTCAGTTCCTCCAATGGATGATGTTAACTTTCCACCATTAAAGGCTGAAAATTTTAAATCAAAAATTGGTAAGGTTGAGATTTCAAATCAATTCTATTCTGAAAAGAAAGAATTTGATGTTGAAAAAGTTTTTAATGGAAATGTGAAAAAGATTTTTGGGAAAATGGTAGATGGGAAGGCCAAAGGGGTTAAAGAATTTTATGAATCAAAGAAGGCAACTTACACCCCAACTCCAAGTGAGGTTGAGAAGGATACATCCAAGATTGGTCAGGCTTGGATGTCTGTTTTTCATATGTAAAATTCTGACTTGCCGGAGCTCCCAAGTTGGTAATCGTGGAGCAGGAATCGGCGTCTTTCTTGAGAAATTCACAGTTTGTGATTTTTCGTTTTACAAGTGGTAAATCAGGGACATTAAGTTGTACTTGATTTTCTACAAGTAGTATTTGCTGATTGAATTTAAAATTGTTATATTTTTCAAAAGGTTGAAGATAAAATAACGAGGTGATTGATCCCCTAACCTACAAGTGATTTTATAAAATCAACAAAACTTATTTTCCGGAAAAAACCATTTGATTAAAACAAACTTAAGTGTTTTGAAATCACAATGGGAAAATAGTTTGTTGTCAGGGGGAGTTCTGATTGTTTATGTCGAGTGGATGGCGAATTGAAGCAATTCACAACAGTTGTCACTTTACTTGTACAGTTTGTTTTCATATTTTCTTTAAATGATTTTGAATTTTAGGGGGAGTAAGAAATTTTGGAAAATCCAAAAACATTAGAAAATTTGAAAAAGTCAAAAACATGATAAAATCAAAAATGAGTTTTATTGTGAAAAAGAGGAAATGATAGTACATCAGTGGACGGTCACAGCATGCTAAAGAATTGGAATGTCAATATGTGATAAACGGTCTCACTAATGATATGCTAGTAGGTTTTTGCACATTTAGTAGATTATGTCGAGATATAAACCTAAATTTCAAACTTGCTTATATCGTGGGGAACATCTCTCGGATATATGGGTAACCCTCGAAATCTTGTTTGAAAGGTCCCTCTTTCTGAGATACTAGGTCTTTATGCTTAGTGATATCTGGGGTATTATCCCGGGACTTCTGATTTTGTGGAAGCAATGGCCTAGTCCCCGTATAATACTTTACGCTTGCTTGAAATATAGTACCACCCTCAGCATAAAAAATGATGAAACATTGCAAAATGTTATTCATGTGTTGTTGAAGAAAAGATTCTCTAAAGGGAACACACCAAAAAGTCGAAGCCGTCATCTCTCTGATTTTGCGGAAGCAATAGCCTGAGCTCCCATGGCCCTCTCATTTAACCCCTTTACAGATATCATCTAGGTATTCTCACCTGTAAGACTGAATATTGGGATCTGGATACGGGAGTATATTCTGAGGTGGGACACGCGAATAAGTTTAAGTCTCTAAAACATTTATCTCGTATCTCGAAACAGTTGAACTTTGTGTGAAAATTTAAGTGGATCAGTATACTGACAATCTAAGTGAATCGTTTAGAACTTAAAATGTTTAACGCTTAATGGTGTTGGTGATTTGTCTCATAAACTGATATGATCCTCTTACACAAACTCACAAAAATATTGTATGTAAATATTTCTTGACTGCATTTCATTTTATATCAAAATTCCAAAAAGATTTTCGACAACTGATGTTGGAGAGCTGATTTTCAAAATTCCAAGTGCTAAACATGATGAGCAATTTTGTGAGGGAGAGTCTGTGTTTAAATAAGAAAAGATTTTGAATATTTGCCTACAATCATCAGAAGTTTTTAAAGTGTTAAATCATTTTGGAAAGATACCTGCAAGTGGTATATAAATTTGTCAAATTTTAAATTTGTGAAATTTATTTTGAGGTAGAGAATGTGCAGGTAAGCTAGGTTTCGATGCCTGAGCTAAATGAGAGCCAGTCACAGATCTTGGGATAAAAGATTGTAGAGCCAAGTTCAGATCCTGATGTTCACGCGATGCTGAAGAACTTAAGGAATCAAGAGATCTATTCAAAAGAAAATGGAGCCAGATTGAGATCCTAGAGAGAAGAGAAAGAAGTTTGAGGAGGCTTTACAATGTTAGATATTTCGGAGAAGTTCGAGAGGACTGATAAAGACTGAAGATTGAAGACTCGACACCGAAGACTTCGTCAACATCCTAGGGGGAGTTTGTTGGTTCATCCGTCTGTCGACTTCGTCTTGTATCGAGTCTTGTTTGTATATAGATAGATCAGGGCACGTTGTACGAGAAAAATGTCAAATATAGGTTGAGAGGTAATTTCGCACGGAATTAGGATTTGTAATTTCGCTCGAAATCACGTCAAGTCAGTTCAAACGAAATCACTAATTTCGCTTGAAAGTGATTTCGCTTGGGCTGATTCAAGCGGAATTACCTTGCCTATAAATACTAGGATGTGCCGTGTCATTTGTAACGAAATTAGATTCCGGTTTGAGAGCCGAAGTGCTGCCGAAGTGTCGTCTTGCTGTAAAACTTTGTCAAATCAATCAAAAAGACATTTAAAGTGAATTGCAAGCTGTTTCGAACTCGATACGTTAGTTTCCGCCTCTCATATTGAGAAGAACATCTCTGAACGACTCGTTTCGGGTCTGAAAACGATCCTACAGATATAATGTTTAACTCTGATTTCATTAAGAAATAACAAGTACCGATCCTAAAATCAGTTTGGCAGAGCTTCGCTACTCAAGTGCCAAAACTTTTCAAATGCCAACACCCACTCTCCTATTTATAGGCAAGCCTGTTCTTACGAGTGGGTTATGGACGATTTAGACAACTAGTGTGAGTGGTCCTTATGCGAGAGAACTTGTTCTTGCGAGTGACCATGACTCCCTTCGTACGAAGGACTCCTTCGTACGAAGGACTCCTTCGTGCGAAGGGATGTTTACTTTACAAAACCGACTCTCTAACCTATTATATACATGAGTCGATACATTGACGGAGGCAACATACATCGTGTATCAACAATCTCCCCTTGGATGTTGTCGGAGTCTCAGTATGTTGCCAAAGTCTAGATAGGTCTTCATTCAATTCAACACTTCAATAACTTTAACAATCTTTGCTTCTTCTTTGATCTTTGACAATTCAGCTCAACAATCTCCTTCTTAGCTTGAGCTTCCTTTTCTTTCGTCAACGTTTTATCTAGCTCCCCCTTTCATTTAGCTTTTGTTCTGCTCCCCCTTACTATAAACTTCCTATTTTATCTCATTATCATTCAAATAAACATTTCAAATTCAAACTTTTAAAATTTCAAATCAGACTCTTTATCAATATTTACAAATTTCAAAATAACCCTCTTAAATAACCAAATCTAAGTTAATGACCTTGATCATCTGATTTGTCTACCAAGTTCAAGTTAATGACCTTGGTTGACCATTTTGAACAAACTGAAATTATCTATCAAAATCAAGTTTTAAATTAATGAACTTGTAATCATTTCAAAATATGTTCAGCATATTCAGATTTTGAAATTCAGCATCCTATCATCGGTAGTCGAAACATAAGATGAAATAAAATCTTTTTGACTTTTCAAAAATTTATGCTAAAACACACTAAAAATCTGTTTGGTTTTATCTGAAATGAGATAACTATGTACAAACATATTTACAGACATATTTTTGTGAGTTTGTGTAAGAGGATCATATTAGTTTTGAGACAACTAACACCTTTGATCTATTTAAACGTTAAGCTTTAAACAAATTCACCTAGATGGTAAGTATGTTTGTCCACTTAAATTTCTACACAAACTTCAGTTGTTTAAAGATACGAGTTTAAGTGTCTTAGAACTTACTTAACAGTGTTTCCCACCTCAGAATATACTCCCGTATCAAGATTCCCTAGATTCATTCTTATAGGTGAGTATACTTAATTGATATCTGTATCAGGGTTAGTGCGAAGCCTTGAGAGCTCTGGTTAGTACCACCGTACAGACAAAGAGATGAAGGCTCAGCTTATAAGTGGTGTTCCATTTTGGAATCTTTTTACTGCAATTGTAATATCTTTCGATACTTTCAATTTTTGTGCAGTTTTCGGGTTTAAATTAAAAGTATCCTACAAGTTCTAGGCCATTGCTGAAGCAAAATCAGAAGAACTTGTATAAGACCCCAGATATCAACTAGTTATAAAGACCTAGTATCTCAGACTCAGGCAACCTCTCAAACGAAATTTCGGTGTACTAAGACCATAAATCCGAGAGATGTTAACCCACTTATTAAGAAGTTTCGTAATGTTTATATCTCGAAAAAAAATTACTAAATGTGTGAAACCTGTTGGCACATCATCACTGATACCGTTTAAGAATTTTTTAACTTTACATTTCTCTAGCGTGTTGTCATATGTGACAACTGTGCCTACAGTTATCACTAACCAATCCCGAACAATTTTGTAAGCAATAAAACCTTGTGTTTTATTTATTGGATTGTGTAATTATCCATGATATTTGCACATTTTCAATCCTTGTTCAATTTCGAACTCTTAAACATTTTCTAGAAAATTATACGTAAACTGTTACGTAAACGTAATCAGTTTAATGCAACGTACGCTCTGGAACAATGACATATGCTAAACATACCTTAAATACCCTTAACATAACTTAGAAATAAGTTTTGGAGGGTTCGATATGTGAAAAATATGCTTATTTGATCACAGTGACTATTTACGACAAACTACAAAAATCTGCCAATTCTCGTAGCGACGTACACTCCGGAACAAGAACATAAGCTAACATACCCTAAACACCCTTAACATAACTTAGAAATTAGTTTTGAGGGGTTCGGTATGGCAAAAACATGTTATTTCATGCACAAGGACTAAATGAGTCAAAATTGTGAAAGTATGCCAATTCGCGTCTATTCTGCATTCTGACCATATCCGTACATCCAAAAATTTTTGTAATCATTAAAATACTGTATTTTAGTGATTGGAATGAAAAAATACCTTTCGTTTCACAATATGGATCGTTTTCGCGTTCGTTATAACTTTCGTCGTAATTAACCAAAAAACGCAACCGTACAGCCAAACAAACCGACATCCATGATATTTCCAAGCATATTTCAAGTCCCCTATGCTTTAACATCCTTGTAAAGCCATAAAATTGGGTTAACCGGGGTTAAATGCATCAAAAAAAAGTTTTAAAGGCTGCAGGGACCAAAACTGACAAAAACTGAAACCTGGTCTGATCAGGCTCACAAGGCTCAACTGGTTGACCTATTGGGTCGCAGGGCGTGAGCCACTGTAGCTGGAAGAATCTTCCAGCCCATTTCAACCTGTTTTCCTTCCATTGTTTTGTGATCTTGTGGGCTATTTGTGTATCCTTCAAGGCTTTGAAGCTGGTCCAAACACTTGTAAGGCTAAGATTAATCCTTGGGCAACACATAAACACATGTCATGATCTTGTTAATCCTTGAACACTATAAACTCCTTGCTCCATTTCACTTTCAACTTGCTCAATTCTTTTCTCTCTTCTCATTTGCTCTAGAGGAGTTGCTACCACCTTGTTGGAGGCCTCCCACCTAAGTTTCCTTCTTCCTAGAACACAAGTGAGTGTTCTTACTAGTCTTGTTTAGTTAATTTTAGCTATTTCAAGCTAAAAGTCAAACAGTTGAATCTTCCAGCCAGCTTCCAGCCCATTTCAACCTGTTTTCCTTCCATTGTTTTGTGATCTTGTGGGCTATTTGTGTATTCTCCAAGGCATTGAAGCTGGTCCAAACACTTGTAGGGCTAAGATTAATCCTTGGCAACACATCAACACATGTCATGATCCTTTTAATCCTTGAACACTATAAATACCTTGCTCCATTTCACTTCCAACTTGCTCAATTCTTTTCTCTCTTCTCATCTGCTCTGGAGGAGTTGCTACCACCTTGTTGAAGGCCTCCCACCTTAGTTTCCTTCTTCCTAGAACACAAGTGAGTGTTCTTACTAGTCTTGATTAGTTATTTTTAGCTATTTCTGTAACAACCCGCATTTTGAAAGTCAAAGTACAAGTCAAAGTCAAAGTCAAAGGAAGAAAAGATTGCTAATCGCGATCTGTCACTCCTTGCTTAACTATGGAATTGTACTACTTGACTTGTAATCGAATTCTATTATTTGTTTGCCTTAGTTGTATTATGTGGAGTATCTATAACAATCGAGGTTTTTATTGCATGTTAATTGCTAATCGACTTAACACTAATCGCATCGCTATCATATCACAACCCAAATTATAGGTTATGGGTATTGTTTTACGTGTGTGTGCTATTATGTGTTGCTTATGCATGTTATGTTTATGTTGAGGTGTTTAATCGCAATCGCAACTCTATCGCAACGCAAACTAAATCGCAAGCGCTAAACGCAAGTTACTTATGATGATTTTATGCTAGATATAGTAATTAGGCTATTTGTGTAACCAATGGGTAATACCATCGCATCGCTTACTCGAAACACATCGCAACGCACAACGCACGAAACGAAAACACGAAAACCAGCTCGCGGAGGCCAGTCGACCGAATGACTATTCGATCGAATGGTCATCCGAACGGAAGCCCATCCGATCAGATGGCCATCTGATCCGTCACTTGAGCTCCACTTTCCTCTTTTTGAAACCCTATAAATACCCCTTGTCACATCACAAACAGTGATGTGACAGCTCCCACTCGACCAGCACGCTCAAGCCCTCATTTCCTTCGATTCCTCACGATCCTTGTAAGTCTCTTCCTCAAATCTTGTACATCTATCGTCTCTACACACTTCTTCATCATTTTCACCTTTGAATCTTAACTTTTAACCGTGAAATCAGCAGATTTGAGGTGTTCTAGGATGATGTCATCATGGAGTTCTTATGACTTCAAGTTTTGGCCTCATTCCACCAAGAATAACTCAGATCCAAGTGATTTCCACACGATTTAACACTATTTTCGCATAAATCTAAACATCTTCATGGGTGGAAGGATTGAAAGGTGGTTTCTTAACTTTCTTTCAACTCTTTTACACACAAATAGCTCAAAACCGATAGAATTAGAGCATGTACATGCCTTCAACTCGTTCTAGTGAAGTGTCGGACTGGCATCTGATTTCTGTCAAAGAGACAACCGATTTCAGGTTGAACATGAACACCCATTAAGAACATTTAACTGATCGGATTAGGGTGATTCCTGTTCAATCGGATGACTTGGGCCTGATGGAGTTCCCGTTGTTTGACATGTAGTCATGCCGTCTCGATTAAACTGCAAAACTTTCAAAACTTAACAAATTTTCAAGTTTGCAAAACGATCAGATTATGGGACGGATTGCCGTTCGATCGGATTGCCATCCGATCAAACGACAATCCGATCAGATAGCACTTGGTACTCAACATTCCAACTTTTCAAGAATCATCAGTTCCTAACGGATTGCCATCCGATCAGAAGACCATCCGATCGAATGACAATCCTTCTGAGAACACTCTAGGAAATGCCTCGCCTAACGGATCACTATCCGATCGAACTACCGTTCGATCAAATGACCTGAAAGGTAGAGATACTTCTCTGTTTTCTAAATGCTATAACGAAAACTTCAAAGCCATCATACACAAACACATCCATCCCAAACGAGTGGCAGACCGACCGAATGGCCATCTGAACGGATGACCATCCGATCGGATTGCCATCCGTTTGAATGGCACTTCTACACTTAGTCACCTTGCATCGTTCTATACACCGTTCATCGCTTATGTACTTGTTCTATAATCAGGCTCAATCTAGCGCTCCCTTCAATCCATTAGCTACCATTGCTGTGAGTATACTCGATCCCTTTTTGCTTTAAGCACTTTTGGGTGTTACATACGTTACTTATATCAAATCACATCGATCACACAACGCAAACACTTTTATATGCTAACCTCTATTGCATGATACGTGTTACTCGATGAATGCTTGTATGTTATGTTTACACAGTGATTGTTGCCTGACACCTTAGCAACGATAGTACTACAGTTTGGACTCAGCACCTTTCGTGGACGGGGGTTGCTAAGGGTATTTCTTCACGTGTCACGGTGGTGATATGTGTTGTGCACTCTACAATTCGCAGTCACGTCTGTGCATATTTCATTGTCGATAACCTACTTGCTTTGCATTAAACATGTTACATGCTGGTTACGCGTAAACTCGCTTTCCCTACTATATGCTATCAAACTTGTATGCTCACCTTTACACTATGTGTATTGACCTCTATTTTAACGTATGTGATAGGTGCCTAAGATGCTAGGAATGTTGTTCTTTGGTGAATCAAGCTAGGGGTCTAGTTATGTCACGCTAAATTTGAGTTGTCGGAATGGTGTTTGTTTTTTAGACAATTATTTGTAATAACTGTTTTATTTGGATATGTTATGGTATGGTATGGGACATGACGTTTAAATATCTGGTAATTAATAGTTGTTATGGATTCTCATGGACAATCTGTTTCGCTCAGTGTCGCGCCCCGATGT
This sequence comes from Helianthus tuberosus, assembly GCA_030545235.1. Classification (NCBI taxonomy): domain Eukaryota; kingdom Viridiplantae; phylum Streptophyta; class Magnoliopsida; order Asterales; family Asteraceae; genus Helianthus; species Helianthus tuberosus. Next base: position 13,857 of record JARYGA010012906.1, on the reverse strand, counting down.
TTCCGCCATCGGTTGGGTGTGACAGATTGGTATCAGAGCCATAGCTATAGGGAATTAGGTGAGACTCGACCTAGTCTGGATCGATGTCTTAGAATCGACCTAGTCTATAGTCTAAGCACCAACAGACGGACTTGTGCAAGCCCTGTAGGGGTTTTGCATGAGCTTACCTGTCATCCTCGTTCGAACTCGCTAAACACTACACACTTGCGCGGACATCGCATACTACCGCTTCACGCAAGGTCAGCCTTTCCTAAGGCTGGCAACTCGCACTATTTTCAAATCACGCACGCCAACAGGTGATTTGGTCGAGACTAGGTGTGAGAACCGCAAACTCTCGACTAGATCGCTTGCTTGACGCGCCCTTTTACTACAAACACGAGAACTTGCGTTGGATCAGGAGTGAAATCCATACTTCGACGCAAATTCTCCTCTCTACTTCATCAACACAGGAAAACACAGCCATTAAGTTAGGGGTGAAACCCGAATCTTGATGACTTGTTCCACTCTTTAATTTTAGTTTTGCAAAACTCTCACCAAAGTCTCGACGGACTCCAACGACTTAAAGTCACACTGTAACTGGAAGGATGCATGTCGATCACTCGGATCGAGGCGAGAGCACAGTCCAGAAGGCCTAAGTGTGCATTCAAGGTCCTTGTGAATAGTCGAATCACTTTGGGTAGTCAATGTCTAACAGCTGCAGACAATCTATTCTCGATTTTACTTGTTTCGATTCTAGATTTTGCCGCCGCTAACTCTGAGAATTTATCGATTTTATGTGGGATTTTAAGTGTTTTATGTGGATTTACCTGTTTATGTGCTTCTATTTTTGGTGATTACTCGTGTTTCGCTTCTTTCTTGATCTACACACACGACTCGCACTGCACATCTATCTCAAAACGCTGACAAATCATGGAACAAATCGCATGCTATGTTACTCGTAATCGCTACTCGCTTTTCGCACTCGCAACTCTCGATCGTTTACGCAACTGTGAATGATAAGGGAACACGTTGGCAATACATAGGTGAATACGTGCAAAATATAGTGGTATATGTGCTTAGGAGGATTATATGCTTATGTGCCTCTGTGTTTACGTGCTTTTGTGCTTCTGTGCTTTACGTGCTTATGTGCTTCTGTGCTTACATGATTTAGGTGCATAAGTATTTGATGTGTTCCTGCGCTTTAGTATCTTTTGGTGAGATCGCTAGACTATATTAGGGTTAATCAACATTGTGTTGAGCCTTGTGACGATGTCTGTTGCAGACAATGTCGTCATTCGGTACACACCACTCCTGCGCCGCTAGACGCAATCACGCTGACAAGCGAATCGCTTCTCTCGTTGCAAGCCAAATCGCTAAAGTGATTTCGCATATTGTTAGTGAGCTTAATGAAAATGCTAGCAAGTCCTCTGAAGAGTCAACTCGATCCCTTTTTGCTTTAAGCACTTTTGGGTGTTACATATGTTACTTATATCAAACCACATCGATCACACAACGCAAACACTTTTATACGCTAACCTCTATTGCATGATACGTGTTACTTGATGAATGCTTGTATGTTATGTTTACACAGTGATTGTTGCCTGACACCTTAGCAACGATAGTACTATAGTTTGGACTCAGCACCTGTCATGGACGGGGGTTGCTAAGGGTATTTCTTCACGTGTCACGGTGGTGATATGTGTTGCGTACTCTACAACTCGTAGTCACGTCTGTGCATATTTCATTGTCGATAACCTACTTGCTTCGCATTAAACATGTTACATGCTGGTTACGCGTAAACTCGCTTTCGCTACTATATGCTATCAAACTTGTATGCTCACCTTTACACTATGTGTATTGACCTCTATTTTAACGTATGTGATAGGTGCCTAAGATGCTAGGAATGTTGTGCTTTGGTGAATCAAGCTAGGGGTCTAGTTATGTCACATTAAATCTGAGTTGTCGGAACGGTGTTTGTTTTTTAGACAATTATTTGTAATAACTGTTTTATTTGGATATGTTATGGTATGGGACATGACGTTTAGATATCTGGTAATTAATAGTTGTTATGAATTCTCATGGACAATCTGTTTCGCTCAGTGCCGCGCCCCGATGTTTCCGCCATCGGTGGGGTGTGACAATTTCAAGCTAAAAGTCAAACAGTGTTGGACTTTCAGTTTAGACCATGATTTGGTCAAGACAAAGTTCAATTGAACTTTGCAACGTGATCGTAATCATGATGGTTTTAATCCCTTGCGATTAAACCTACTAATTACCACGTTTACTAGTCGAAGTGACGAGTCGAAGTTTCGATCAAAATGCACGTTTATGTGCATTTTACGACGGAACTATTTTCGGGTATCAAAACACTTTGTTTTGGTGTTTTGATACCAACTCAGTTTTTCCAACTTAGTTAAACATGTTTTGACATGTTTAACTCGTCACTTCTAGTTTAGTGCTTATTTAGGGTCGCAAGTCGAGCGGTCTCGACCAACGCTTTGACTTTTGAATCCGACCCGTTTGGTCGATCTTAGGATCCGACCAAACACATATTTGTGACCATAGTTGTATAGGGAATAACCTACTGAGGTTATACCTTATGGTCACTTCGTTTGGTTAGTTATTTGTTAAGTCGTTTATATGCCCTTTAAAAATGACCAAAATGCCCTTTTTGAGCATAAATTCATTTTAAGCATATGTAATCAAACTTTTGACATCTAAACTAATGTAATAACATTCTTAAACATGTTTGGGCATATAAGACTTATCATATGACATATATAACCATCCGACCTTATATTTACACAAACGACATGTTAAAGTAGCGTAAACTACCTTAACAAGTCGTAACGGGTCAAAAGCACTTAGGATTACTTTCTAATCAGAATGTTAAGTTTATTAAATCATGCCATATGAGTTCCAATACTCATTTGATTTATAGAACTTCATTCTATCCTATCCACCGATTAGTGTCACGATTTATTTACATAGTATCCGATACTAGGTGCCACTTGATTCTTTGTTCCTTCAAGCATTGTTTGATCTTTACTACAAGACTTAAGCAATCTCAAGTGAGTACATAGTCCCCTCTTTTACTTTTTGCAAATAGTTTGGGGTGAAACACTTGTGCCTATTGTTACTTTCATGCTTTCATGACATATACATGGTATGTTCATCTAGTACACATATAGTACATGATTTCAATTATGTTTTGCTATGTGTGTTGACTTAGCATGCATAGCACATTGATTTCATGGATACTTTTGCAGCCTATGTTGACTTAGCATATCTAGCACATTGATTTAAGTTACATTTTGCTTCGTATATTGACTTAGCATGCCTAGCACATTGATTTCAAGGATCCATTTTACTTCATATGTTGACTTAGCATATCTAGCACCTTGATATCATGAACACTTTACTTAGTATGCGGACTAAGCATACTTAGTACATGGTTTACAAAGACATTTACATGACATGCTTACATTGATTATGACATTTTGGTATGTTGAACGAGACAAGATACATTCATTAACATTATCCCGTTGAGCAGTAGTATGTATGGTTTACAATAAGTTTGATAACCTCATTCCCGCTTCCTAGTTTGTTTGGAAGTATCCATTTAGGGAATGATAGAATCCGATGAACATTTGATAAACCTTTGTCTTTATAAGGGTTTATCCGACAGACAACAAGGCTTGAATGTACTCGATGAACAAACCTGATAAATGTTCATAACAATAAAAGCAATGGTTTTCAAAACATAACTTTGGATTTACACTTTTCTTTGTTTAAAGACATTATTTTGTACATGACATTGGTTTACACAAGACATTGGTTATACATGACATTATTACATGTGGTTTGAGTAAAGACTTTTTACTTGCCATACAGGACATTGATTGTTACCTGACATTTGTTATACAAGACATGGTTTATACTTGACATTAGACATGGTTTATACATAACATTTGACATTGGTTTAAACAAGACATTATTTGGTGGTTATTGGTAAGTGATTTAAATAACGAGACGTGTGCAATATGATAAAATCATGGTGGATATGCTGGTACTTCCTATATATAAGTGCTTTTATCACATTACATATCGTGGCGTTATCTAAACCACTTCGACAAGACAAGACAAGACAAGACACAACATTTTTACACAAGACATGATATATTTATTTCAAGACACAACATCTTTTACACAAGACATGATATTTTTATTTCAAGACACGACATCTTTCACACAATTTATTATCATTTGGTTATTTATTTAACCATGCATTATTTCTTTTAAATCATTTGATTTTCACTTTGATTTTCATATGATTTTACAAAAGAAAACATTTTTACAAAGGTTCATGGGTACTTTTTAGTTAAACAATTCTTTTAACAAATCAAAGCCATGAATCCTCAATAACAAAACCTATGTTACTCACAGGCATTTTTATGCTGACGTACCTATTTTCACATGTGTTTCAGATGCTTATGTTTGACTTTGAGCATGCTTCACATAGGGTGCACTTGGGCCTTAGTGACTTTAAAACTTATAAGATAATTGTTGTGTATTAATCGTATTCTCCAAAACAATGTAATCAATTAATTCAATAATACCAAACTTTAAGTACCATTTGTTGTGAAACAATTTGTAACGTGACTCCCTGATGCAGGCCCAAGTGTGGAGGAACGGGCTATTTTGTATTTGGAGGCCCAAGACCGCGTAACAAAAGGGGCTTCACTAAAATGGCTCTAACTTGGGCTACGAGGGTCCGTTTTGGGCGTGCGACCAGGCGAAACGAACGTGAGAACGAGTTCCATCTTGCTACAAATGCCTATGGCGGTTTGGGTCATCGTCCGGGCCAAAAAACGCTTATTTCTATTACTTATTTGCATTTTTATGTTTTTTTTTATCTATTTTGGGCATTTTGTTTTAGGCCGTGTGTTTGGCCCGTTATCTTTTTTAGGCCCATTTCGAATTTCGGTTTCTATTTATATGTCCCTCTAGTAATATGAATAATCAGAATTGAATTTTGAAACTATTGAGTTTTTCACTTCAAATTCCGTGGCCTTTGGGTTGCAATTTGGGGGTTGGGGAAGAACACACGGGTATTCTTAGAATCAACGTGTTTGATCTTCGTTTCCGTATCACGCTCTACATCACTCCCCAATGTTTCCGCCGCGTGTTATTGTATATTACGCAATTGGGGTGTTACAGATTGGTATCAGAGCCATGGTTATAGAGAATTAGGTTATTAGTAATGGTTCTGACCTAGACTATAACCTTTCTAGGACCCTAACACAAGTTATCTTGTGTTTAAAACAACACCATCACCTATCCTTGGGTGATTACCAAAACAAATTCACAATTTACAAATTCATTTTGAAACAAATCGATCATCTATCCTTAGATGATTATTTTTGGGCTTCATGCCTTTAAAATTTTCAAAATCTCATCAAAGTTTGGGTTTTGATAATATGAACACAATCCGGAAGGGTGAATGCCTATACCCTGAGTTTTCTGTCTAAGGCTAGAGTGTTCGTACAAATCCGCATTATCGGACCAGTCACTCTTACCTGGGAACTCTTAGGGTGAGTGTCTACCTATAGGCTAAAGCATATCTTCGTTCTACATTATAAAAACTCAATTACTTTGATTAGTCACGGTGTCAATTTTTTGTTTTAAGTAACAAACAATTGATCACAATCATTATGCCTCGTCGATATTCTTAACATCCAGTTTTGATTATCCAAATATCATCTCGTTCATTTCCTCTCATTTCCTTCTCTTTTAGAATGCTTCCCTGTCGAAATGTTGCTCAGGACACTGAAATGGCTACCATAATAGCTCAGCAAATTGCTGTTGTGCTACCTAATCTCATAACTAAAATAAACCAAGCCAACAACAACAACAACAATGCACCTGCTCTGTGTAACTATAAACAATTTAACTTTGCTAAACCACTCAAGTTTAGTGGTTCTGAGGGAGCAACTGAGCTCCTACAATGGTTTGAGAGTCTTGAGAGCACATTCTGCCATGTCCAATGTCCAAATGAGCGCAAAGTAGAATTTGTATCAAGTGTGTTCCAAAAGAGAGCACTTACGTGGTGGAACGGAATTATGAGGGATAGGGGTGCAGATGTTGCAACGGCACAGACATGGGAAGAGCTTCGCGCTCTAATGATGAAGGAATTTTGTCCTCGTAATGAATTACGGGCACTGGAAAACGAATTCCATGATCTTAAACAAGATAGTGGAGAACATCATGCCTACACTGACCGTTACGAGGAGTTGAGCTTGTTATGCCCTACAATGGTTACGCCTTTGGATAAGGCAATCGAGAAGTACATTGATGGCCTTCCTGACCTGGTTCAGGATATAGTCACTGGTAACAACACTGCTATTGTTAGACAAGCTATCGAGTTAGCAGCTACCCTGACTGAATCTCAAATCAGGAAAGGGAAACTATTTCACAAGGGCGAAAAAGAACAGACTGCTAAAACTACACAAGAGAAACCCAAGGAAATCAAAGCTGAGCCTTCCAAGAAATCTAGGAAGCGTAAGGTTTACAAAACCTTACTGTGGTTACTCGACCCAACCAAGCTGCTTCCAACCAACCAACACAAACCCCTTCTAGAAAACCATACAATGGAACTGCACCTCTATGCAACCAATGAAACCTTCATCGTCATGCCAGTGTATGTTGCCGCAAATGCCTAAATTGTGGGCTCGATGGTCATACAGCTTGGGTTTGCCGAGTTGCGACTACACAAAATCAAGTTGTTAACAACCCTGCTTAAGGACGTGCTCTTAACGCTGGAGTTAACGAGGCTCATGCCAAGAATAATGCGGTTATAAACAACTAGGATTTTTCATTTCGATTTCTTTTGTTATCTAAGACTCATGTACACTTTCTAGTTATTTTGTAATGATATTAGTATTCCTATATCAAAATTACAAATTGACATGCTTGTTCATATATGGGTAATGTGCGACTATATATCGAAATACGGAGTTCTCATTCTTTACAGAATCAAACAACTCTCGTGATTTATCCCATTTGTGATTGCACATTCCCTACCAAACCTATGAACCCTTCTATCCATGAAACACGTACAGTCTTATTGGCTAGTGGAAAACATGTAAGACGCACGCATTATTTAAATTGTTGAAACAACGCATCTTTCTTTGACCATGTCCATAATTTGTCACTTGGCAAAATAAGCTAAGCAGACTATGCAACGAGTTAAGTAATTATGGGTGCACACATAATTATGAGATTCGATGCATGGAAATCATAGTGAGTCCTGTTAGGAGTGATGACATAAAATCTAGGGTGATTAGATAATGAGACGAATGTAATACAGTAAGAAGATGGTGGATACACCGTTGGTACTTCCTATATATAAGTGTTCTTATTGTATTATCTGTCGTAGCGTTATCCCAATCACTTGAGGATTTTATGTTATCCCAGACCCATATGTGTTAACTTAACCAAGAAACAAAGGCCATCTACATTCATTTTCGCTTCCGAAGAGATATCCATTGGAAAATGAATAATCCATTCAAAATCCACGTTCATTTTCGTTCCTAATGAAGTATCCATCGAGGAAAATGAACTATCCGTTCATTTTCGCTTCTAAAGAAATATCCATTGGGAAAATGAATAAATTCATTCCGCTTTTGATGAAGTATCCATTGAGAAAAATGAATTATCCATTCATTTTCGCTTCTAAAGAAATGCCCATTGGGGAATGAATAATCCTGTCCCGATTCTTCATTTCCACTTCTGACGAAGTATCCATTGAGGAAAATGAATTATCCATTCATTTTCGCTTCCGAAGAAATATCCATCGGGGAAATGAATAATCTATACAATAATCCTTCTTTTCCACTTCTAACAAAGTATCCATTGAGGAAAATGAATTATCCATTCATTTTCGCTTCCGAAGAAATATCCATCGGGGAAATGAATAATCTATACAATAATCCTTCATTTCTGTGACATTTGTGCCTCTACGACCATCATATAATTACGAATCCAATGAAATATTGTATTTCATTCCCGAGGTTTGTACAATTACATGTGACAAGTACACATATCAAATTTCGTATGATTCCGAACTCTCGAGAAGCTTTTCTGGAAGTTATACGCAAACTGTTACATAAACGTAATCAGTTTAATGCGACGTACACTCTGGAATAGTGACATAATCTTAACATACCTTAAATAACCTTTACATAACTTAGAAATAAGTTTTGAAGGGTTTGGTATGGCAAAAACAAGTTTATTTGATCACATGGACTATTTGCGACAAACTGCAAAAGTCTGCCAAATCGTATTGCAACGAACACTCCGGAACAAGATCATAAGCTAAACATACCCTAAATACACTTAACATAGCTTAGAAATAAGCTTTGAGGGGTTCGGTGTGAGAATATATGCTTATTTGAACATCAGGGACTAAAAGCGTCAAAAATTGCATAAGTTTGCATTTACGCGCATAACTTACGTTCTGACCATATCCAGACATCCAAAAATTTTTGTAATCATTAAAATATTTTATTTTAGTGATGGGAATGCAAAAATACCATTCGTCGCGTAATTTGGATCGTTTTTCGCGTCCGTTCGAGTTTCGTCGTAATTAGCCGAATAACGCGATTGTACGACCAAACGAACCGACATCCATGATATTTTTAAACATATTTTATGTCCCCTATACTTTAGAATCCTTTTAGAGCCTTGAAAATGGGTTAACGGGGCTTAAACGCGTCGAAAAACAAGTTTTAGAGCTGCAGGGACCTGTTTTCACAGTTTTGAAAAGTTTCTGGTCTGGGATCTCTGGCTGGGCGCGAAGACTGGTGTTGTTTTCTTCGCGGCCCACGAGGCCTGGAGCTGGGCAGATTCTTATAATCTCCAAAACAGCCTGCTCTCCTTGGTTTTAACCATAGATTTTGCACACTATGGACTGGTTTAAGTATTCCCCAAGTTGCCAAATCAGTGTACAACAAGTGTAAGGCCAAGATCATGTTTAAAAACACTTGGAATGATCTTATGGATTCAAGAAATCTATAAATAACCAAGCACTTCAACCTTGTTCCTTGCTCATTTGATCTTTCCACTCTAACCTGCTCTAAGTGGAGGCATTCACATAGTTGAAGGCCACCTACCTGAGCATTTTTGGTCCTCTTCTCAAGCATTGGACTCTTGTAAGTGTTCCTTCATGCTTGTCTTGTTATTTTAAGCAAGAAAGTCAAACAGTGTTTGGCTTTTAGCTTTGACCATGATTTGGTCAAGACAAAGTTCGTTTGAACTTTGCAACGTGAGCGTAATCACGATGGTTATAGTCCCTTGTGACTGATGTGTGCAAAATGCAACATATAAATTACATCAAATGAGGAATAAAACTAACCCTTTTTTAGTTCTAATGTTGGAAAAAGTGTGCTTTTGTCTTCGTTTTGTATTTTCAGGACCAAATGAGCTTAAATGAACAAAAGGAACAAATATGTAGCAAAGACTAACACAAATACGTAGAAAAGGAATAAACGTGGCATGCCCGACCCCAAGACAACATTTTCCCAAGCAAAAACAAGAAACAAAAGGCTGACCACGGCCCCGTGCCCACTGAGAATGGGGGCGTGGCTAGATGTCTGCAGAAAAGACAAAGCTGTAGAAGCTTCTATTGCCCACCACGGGGGCGTGGCCACTGAGCACCGGGCGTGGTCAATGCTAAGATTCGCAAAATCTAGCAAATCTTGGTAGTACGGATACGCTTCTACACACGGGGCCGTGCCCAGCAAACACGGTGCCGTGTGGAGCCTAATGCAGACAAGAGCAATTAATGAAGAAAGAGAAAATGGATGGCCACGGGGGCGTGTCCAGCGGACACAGGGCAATGGCCGGGCTTCAGTTCAGGCTATAAATAGAGGTGCTTGGTTCACTTCAAAGGCATCCCTTGGCAAACCACCTCTCTTCCACTTCACCACCACTCCACTACCACTACAACACCCACATCTACCACCATCATCCATCATCCACCTTAGAGTGTGTGTAGTAGTCTCGGGATCCAAGATTGATCGTAAGAGTTCTTGTCAATCAAAGGCCATGTTTGGCTAAGTCTCTTACATCACTTGGTGAAGACAAGCATTTAATGTAATACTTTTGATTGTTAATCTTTTCGCACTTTTTATTTGGTTTTGTATTAATGACTTTAATAACTAGTTTCTTATGTTGAAGGTGAAACTACCTTATCATTTGTCTGTGGTGTCTTGGCATTACTTTACTGTCTATATAAAGTAAAAGATTTTCACCATTCATATCTCTACGGTCTATATAGAGATATATTGGCTACCTGGTCGGGGGTTAAGGGAATGGTTTGGTAAGGTTCTTGCCTTGTTCAGTGTATAGATCCTGCAAGGACCTGTGTCAAGCTTACTAGGACCTCCTTCAATACCCACTGTAATTGGATGGCGGGGGTGCGAATGGCTTGATCCCCTCATATGTAAACTACTATTAATACATTAAACCGGCTACTTGGGATTATATCCCTGCTGACTCAAACCACTTAGCCGAGGGTAACGTCGCCTTCAAAAGAGGGGCCTACCACTTTACGCATTAACAACTTAATTAATTGTCTTTCAATATTCCGACCCTTTGGGATTGTCTCCTTGCTGACTCAAACCACTGGGTTGAGGGTAACGTCACCTTCAAAAGAGGGGCCTACTACTATAACTAAGATAATCTCTTAAAAAGTGCAAAAGTGCGGAAATCATCAAAGGTTACATTAAAGGCGAGTCGGATCCAAGTGATTCATCTTGTCTATCTGTTTTTCTTTTATTTTTATTTTTAGCATTTTTAGTTTTTATTTTCATGTTTAAAACCTTTTCTAAAAATTTTGATTTGATTAGACGTTGAGGATAAACAGGTACTAAAAGCTCTTGTGTCATTGGACGACCTCGGTATCTTACCAACGCCATACTACGCTCACGATGGGTGCACTTGCCCATGTGTGTGTTTAATGTTAGTAGAATATCGTGTTTTATAAATTTAAAACTTGACTAATATGTTAAAAAGGGCTTAAAATATTAATAAAAACATATCACACCCAACACACACCAAGTTTTTGGCGCCGTTGCCGGGGACACAAGGATTTTAAGAAAGTTAGGAATCAACGGCCTAACCGTTTTTCTTGTTTTTTCTGTTTTTCTTTAGGATTTTTATTGAACAAGAACAGGTCGAGCATAGGAAAAAGGAAGATATTGGCACTTCAAAAATGAGAAAGTCAACAAGAAATGTTAGACAGCCAATCACCACCTCTCCTAAAACCACTACTAGGTCTACCAGAAGTGTATCCTCTACTGCACCCAAAACGAAACCCTCACCACAAAAACCACCTCAAAAGAAACCATCACCACCAAATCAACAAACAGATGCTGGTACAACAAATGTATCAGCAGATGTTCCACAAACCACTGCCATGATAACCTTTCCCACAACAACACAACCACTACCCACACCACCAAGAATTCCAACACGCCCACCTTCACCTAAAATCAAATTCACACGTAAAAGAAAAACTTTTGTTGTGCAAGAAGATAATGAGGTGATTCAATCACCAATCCCCTTATCACCTGCCCCCATTCAAGCCACGCCACTCTCATACTTCTACCAAAATCAACTTCAATTCCATCCACTCAACCACCACCAGCAATCATCCCATTGGTTACTCAGTATCCTTCGGAGATTCATTTAATTAAAGGAGAAATTGAATCTTTTTATTCAACAGAGGATACATCACAATTGTCCTTCCTATCTCTCTATGGTTATCGCAAGCCTAGAAACTTAGATGAATATTTGAAGTTGAAAGCAAGACAGGCTGAGTATATTGGAAAGAGAAGTGTAAAGGGAAGGATGACAGGACTGCTCAGGGAATCTTGTCACTAGAACTTAGCAAGGTATGCAAGATAGAAGATTATGCTAAGGACCTGAGCAAGTCTATGTCTGAGAAGCCAATAAATGTTGAGCTTGATAAGGAACTGAGATATGATTAATGTGACAACTGTGCTCTGTAATCATCGTATAATGTGAGACAATGTGGATTATCAATAAAACAATGTGCTTTGGTGTTATTATATGTGTTATTGTGTGTAATGATTTTACAATTTGATTCGATTCCGATTTCAAGCTTTAAATCACTTTCTGGAAGGTTATACGCAAATTGGTGCTTAAACGCAATCAGTTTAACGCGACGTACACAACGGAACTGTGATGTAAGCCAAACATACCCTAAATATCCTTTACATAACTTAGAAATAAGTTTCGAAGGATTCGGTATGGCAAGAACATGTTTATTCAAACTTTAGAACTATTTACGACAAAACTGCGAAACGAACGTTGGTGACCGCCCGGATAATTTTTAAACCCCAAAAATATTCTGTTATGATTAAAATTTTATTTTAATCAGGTTCATATTGAAAAATAAATTAAAACGCTTAAAAACGTTATTTTTCAAGTTTAAGCGCGTACCGCGTGTTTCTGCGCAACACAGTGCTTCTACTGCAAAACGCAGACAACGCAGCCAGTCTTGGCAACTGAAATTTATTTCAGTAATATTTTGGCGAGTTTATTTTTATTGAATAATAAAAATAATTTAGAACACCATAAACCGGGATTTAAACGCTAGATAAAATACCCGGTATCTAGTTAAATACCTATTTTTATCTACTTTACCATCAAAATTACACTTCACCCCCTCCCCGCATACAATTTATGGTTCAATATATGGAGTGGGACCCACCAAAATTTTGTTAGATTTTGCAATATTTCCTTTGATCTTGTAGGACACTTGTCTTTGCATGACACTCTCATATCTCCTCCAAATCTCTACTTATATCTTCTACATATCCTTACATAATCTTGCAAGATCATCACTCAACATCCTTCACTCTCTCTCTCCCCAAACCATCCCCTCTCTCTCTCTCTCTCTCGCCATATTCATATCTTCAAGTTCTGTTCATCACATACAAACTTCCTTTCAAACATGTTTCAAGTAGTGTGAAGATACAAAGGGGTTTCCAAGGTGCATTCAAGTAATTTCAAGCTTCCTATCATTAAAATCTCATCCCACAACCCACTTGAATCTTGAAGGTATAACACTTATGTTTAAATCATACTTTGATTCTTGGTTGTTCTTGATGATTTGAAGTCTCACTTGAATCTTGGGATTTTCACTAAACTTGAAATCTAAAATGAAATGGGTCATGATACAAATAAAAAAAATAAAAATGGTGGTGTATATATATATGTATATAACCGTACACGTATACATATGTGTTTGAGTTTTGAGCTTTATTTTGATAAAGTACTTGTTTAAGTGTTACATGTTCTTGAATGGTGGTAAAAATGCAAGTATTTGGTGATTATGTATGATATGTTAAATGTAAATTACATCAGCAAATAAATCTGAATATATCACATATTTGATGCATTTAAATTAACATAAAATGATGATGTTATGATAGTATGCTTTAGGCACTTGTACATGTGAATATATGTTTGGTTTAAAGCTCAAGAAGTGATAAAAAGTGATTGTATGACAAAAATATTTTTGAACAGGTTATAAACACTAAATATATTATTATTTGGTACATTATAATGGCATGAAACTTTGACATGGGGTTGATAGCTTTGCATGTTGTACATATAGCTTAAAAAGTGGTAAATTATGTGAAATTTGCATGATTTATGTGCTTTGTTTAAGATCTACACTATCATGAGTATAACCATTATTTTATTCGGTAAATAACATGGGTTGTGTTAAAATTTCAAGTCATTTCGATTTGGGATGGTTCGGGTAACGATTGATGCAAAACTATG
>JARYGA010012904.1:0-34547 GCA_030545235.1 Helianthus tuberosus | reverse complement strand
AATATTATTATAAATGGGCTGAAAATTTTATAAAAATCCGAAAATGGGCCCGAAATTTTTATAAAAATCAACACAATAAAAATAAATGAATCGACAAATACAAAAAAATGATTTAAAGGTGCCGAAAACCCAAAGAATAAGTGAATAAATAAATCCGGATCAAATAAATAAATGGAACAAAAATATACACGAAAACGAATAAATCGAATTAAAACAAGAAATACTCACAAATAAATAAACAAATAAATAATCATGAAAATATTCACAAATATAAGCAAGTATATACACCGATAACACAATGACTCGGGTCGTTCCTAAAACTCGCCATTTCCCCGGCAACGGCGCCAAAAACTTGACGTGTGCTTATATATACATAATTTTGCGATGAAATTACACATGATTTGGTTTTAAATTTATAAAAGTGATTATTACTTTTACATCAAAACACACATGAAAGAGGCAAGTGTACCCCGTCATATATGTAGTAAAGTATCGGTAAGAACCAAGTATCGATCCAAGGAAATGGGCGGAGAATTAATACTAGACCTTTGTCACTAAACTACCGGTAAAAACATAAGTTTTGTTTGATTTTAATTAGACTAACGTAAGCGTAAACAAATACATAATAAAAACATAATAGATAATAGATAAAAAGCCTTGCTTAATACACAACCACAGCATGTCAACTAAGTCGGTTTTGGCACTAGAAGCATTCGGTCAATTTTCCAATTTAAGACAATTAGTATCCCTTTCGGGAATCCTAACATGACAATCATTCGGAAAGCTAAAACGATAAACACACTTTAACCACCTAAAATTGTTCTTTAACGTGCAATTGATAAATGTCTATGAAAATCTCTTAAAAATAAGTTAGTCATCCGTTAGGAGTTTTCTAACCGCACTTAATCAAGGAAAGAGGCACCGATAAACACAATGCAACCACCGAGACAAGCATAAACTAGATTAAATCACAACCGAGTTCATTTTACAAATCTTGCACAATAATTCACCAAGATAGCAATTTTGGCCTAAACTACTAACTAAGCTAACAAATCATGGCAAGAATTTATAACGACACCATCTAACCCGTTAAGGCCCTTACGTGACGGCAAGCTCTCTTGATTAACAATAATTACATTTTATTAAATCACTAACCATTTCTAGTATCATGATGCATACATTTAAACCAAGCTAAACTAGTTAACCAAGTTCAAAGTTTACTAATACAAGATTAATTAAGCTTCATTTTTCAACTATCTTAACTAACCAAGCATCAATCATCCAACATAATTACTTATAATCAAGAAATCAATATCAACAACAAGGTTGCAAACTAATCATCAAAGATTAACATAGAAAATACTTCAAAGTGTCATTACAAACAAAGATTAACACACTAATGGCTATAATCAAGCAAGGGATTGTTGTGTTTTTGCCCAAAGGCTACAATAATAAGCAAACATTAATCTAAATGCTTGAAAGATTAACAAAAACATGGAAAGATTAGAAAACCAAACCATAAACAAGCACTAGACTAAGAATCCGGATAGTAATGGAGCTAAACGGCACAATGTGGCTTGAATCCGGGTCAAAAGCATAGCCTCCGGAGCCTGTAAAATCGCCAGTGAAGCTCCCAAAATTCCAGAATTTCGAACAGAATGTTTCTGTTCTGTTTTTATATTTTTCTGCTGTGGCACGGTCGTTCTTCCTGTGGCACGACCGTGCACTTAAACAATTATTGGGTATGGGGCACCATACTGCATACGTCATCAGATCTTTGACCAGATTCGATATCGCACGACCGTTCTTCAGATGGAACGGTCGTTCATTACCGGGTTCTTGTTGCACAAGCTGCTGCACTGGTGGTGCAATTCCGGGGTTTTGCTGATGTTCGGATCCGCACGATCGTTCTTCAGATGGAACGGTCGTTCATCACCGGGCTGACCTTGTACGCCTTGCACGCCTAGTCGCACCCTCGTTCATTTCCGGGTTTATCAACATTTGTCGGAGATGCACGGTCGTGCATCAGGTCGCACGACCGTTCCACAGGCCCAGGTCAGTTTCGTTAACATAATGTTTGCAGCTTCGTCGTTTTGTCCGAAAAGTCCTCGTTTTCACTATCATCTTGTCTGGTATGATGTTTTAGGCCTGTAAACAAAAGTGTAGATAATTAAGTATCCGAATGACGGTTTTACGGCCAAAAACGCATAAAATAGGGGTAAAACGGGGGACTAAAATATGTGTAAATTAGCGAATATCAATAACCTCAGAAGGTTATTCCCTATACAACTATGGTCACCTAAAGTGCTTGGTCGGATCCTAATGATCGACCAAATGGGTCGGGTTCGAAAGCATAAGCGATTGATTAGATCGCTTACCCTTACGACCCTAGACAAGCACAAATCTAAAAGTGACGAGCTAAACATGCTAGAACATGTTTAGTTAAGTTAGAAAACAGGTTTTGATATCAAAATAAACGGTTTTGATACCCAATAGTAGTTTGGTTACAAAATACGCACAAATACGCATTTTGGCCGAAACTACGACTCGTCACTGAGCCTAGATAACGTGGTAATCAGTAGGTATAGTCACTAGGGACTATAACCATCGTGATTACGCTCACGTTATGAAGTTCAAACGAACTTCGCATTGACCATAAACTGGTCAATGCAGAAAGTCAAACACAGTTTGACTTTCAAGCTAAAAACGCATAAAAAGAACGAAGGAACACTTACAAAGGGTCCCCGCAAGATTTGATCCGATTTTCTCTCAGGTAGGAAGCATATACTTCCACTTAGAGAGCATAAATCAGATTCAAATTGTGGGTTGCAAGTGAACTATGGAGGGGTATTTATAGTTTTCATAGAACCGTTAGGATCGTTTCTTGAAAACCGAGATTCAATCCTAGCCGTACACATCGAGCCCATAGTTTTACAAAACCGGGGGAGCCCCTAGAAATGCCCCAAAACCATGTGCAAAGGTACCCAACAGCTGGATCAAGCTGGAAAACACTTACTGCTGATCTGGGGATGCTTTACGGACCGTATGGTCCTCCCCTTACGGACCGTATGCTGGTCTGCAGACCAGCAACTTTCAAAGTTGATAGTTTTGGTCCCTGTGCGCGTATGGTCATGTTTTGGCACTTCTAACACCCGTCAAACCCATTTTTAAGCTCCATAAGGATGTTAAAGTATAGGGAACATGAAACATGCTCAAAAATATGTCGGATGTCGGTTCGTTTGGCCGTACGGTTGCGTTGTTTGGTTAATTACGACAGAAGTCGTAACGGACGCAAAAACGATCCAAATTGCGTGACGAATGGATTTTTGACAAGCCAATCACTAAAACATAATATTTTAATGATTACATAAATTTTTGGATGTCCGGATATATTCAGAACGTAAGTTATGCGCGAAAATGCAAACTTATGCACTTTTTGACGCTTTTAGTCCCTGAATGAGCATAAAGTTCATTTTAGCACACCGAACCCATAAAAGCCTATTTCTAAGCTATGTAAAGGATATTTAAGGTGTGTTTAACTTATGATCAAGTTCCGGAATGTTTGTTACAGTTCAAATTGGCATTCTTTCGCAGTTTGTCAATTTTAGTCCCTGTAAGCGAATTAACTTGATTTTGCCATACCAAAGCCTTCAAAACTTATTTCTAAGTTATGTAAAGGTTATTTAAGGTATGTTAAGCATAAGTTGATGTCCGGAGTATTTGTTGCATTAAACTGATTACGTTTACGCACCAGTTTGCGTATGATTCTCCAGAAAGTAATATAGAGTTTGAAATTGGATATAAGTCAAAACATGAAAAATGTCAAACATAAACAAAAAAATATTGGGATCAAATAACTTTATTTCATTGATAACTGAACTATTTACAATGATTACAAGCACAGATGTCACAATCCCGATGCAACTCGGAAGTTTTAACGTCATAGTAGGCATGGACTTTCTTCGCGAAAACCATGCTGAAGTTGTGTGCTTCGATAAAATGATACGATTCTCGCTCGCGAATGATGATTTATTGTGTGTCTACGGTGAAACTGCTTCGAAAGGCCTCAAACTCATGACATGTTTCCAAGCTAGCAAGTATCTCCGCAAGGAATACACAGCTTTCTTGGCTAACATTGTAGTAGCGGAGAAGGAAAAGAAAGGAAAGACAGAGGTGAAAGAGGTTCCTGTGGTTCGTGAATTTCCTAATGTGTTCCCTGACGACCTTCCAGGTCTACCACCAAGTCGTGATATCGACTTTCGTATCGACCTCATTCCTGGAGCCAATCCTGTTGCCAAAGCTCCTTACCGACTCGCACCGTCTGAAATGCGCGAACTCTCGAACCAACTCCAGGAATTATTTGAGAAAGGCTTCATTCGCCCGAGCACCTCTCCTTGGGGCGCGCCAGTTCTTTTCGTCAAAAAGAAGGATGGGTCGTTCAGGATGTGCATCGACTATCGGGAATTGAATAAGTTAACTATCGAGAACCGCTATCCCCTACCTCGCATTGATGATTTGTTTGATCAGCTACAAGGTGCTACGCGTTTCTTGAAGATTGATCTACGCTCAGGCTACCACCAACTACGCATTCAAGAGGAGAATATACCCAAAACCGCGTTTCGCACTCGATATGACCATTATGAATTCGTTGTTATGCCTTTTGGATTAACCAATGCACCCGCGGTTTTCATGGATCTGATGATCGCATGTGTAAACCATATCTCGACCGTTTCATCATCGTGTTCATCGACGATGTCTTGATCTATTCCAAATCGAAGACCGAACACGCGCAGCATCTACGTTTGGTTCTCGAGCTACTCCAGGGGAATCGACTCTACGCCAAGTTCTCCAAGTGTGAATTTTGGCTGGAGGAAGTTCAGTTTCTGGGTCACATCGTAAATAGTCAAGGTATTTACGTCGATCCCGCGAGGATTGAAGCCGTTAAGAGTTGGATTACACCTAAGAACCCGTCTGAAGTCCGTTCTTTTCTCGGACTAGCAGGCTATTATCGACGATTTATCGAAAGATTCTCAAAGATCGTTGTGCCGCTTACCGCTCTCACGCATAAAGATAAGCCTTTTGTTTGGGGAACTGAACAAGAGTCCGCCTTTCAAACCCTCAAGTACATGCTTTGCAATGCTCCTGTTCTCACATTGCCCGACGGAAACGATGATTTCATTGTCTATTGTGATGCTTCCAACCTTGGTCTCGGTTGTGTCCTTATGCAACGAGACAAGGTTATAGCTTACGCATCTCGACAGCTCAAAATCCACGAAAAGAACTATACAACCCATGATCTCGAGCTAGGCGCGGTTGTTTTTGCATTAAAGATTTGGCGACACTACCTGTATGGTACTAAGTGTACGATCTTCACCGATCATAGAAGCCTATAACACATCTTTGATCAGAAAGAACTTAATATGCGTCAACGCCGATGGGTAGAACTTCTCAACGATTATGACTGTGAGATTCGCTATCACCCAGGCAAAGCGAATGTCGTTGCCGACGCTCTCAGCAAACGGAGTTATTTGCGCAGCATTCGTAATGTCCAAGCCCAATACGATCTCGAAACCCTCATCTACGAAGCCTAGCATGTATGTTTTAATGAACACACTCTGAAGAAGGAATGAATCTATCACAATGGAGCTCAGCTTGTGAATAAGTCGAATGAGATATTCCACTTTCTGGACCAAATTTGGATCCCTAAACGGACCGATTTACGACAGATTCTGATGGACAAAGCCCACAAATCCCGGTATTATTGTCATCCCGGTGCCGACAAAATGTATCAGGATCTTCTCTACAAGTACTGGTGGTCGGGCATGAAAAGGGATATTGCCCTATACTGTCACACCCCCAAAATCCACGCGCGGAGTATCACCGCTTGGAGGCGTGACTGACCAGGATCAAGCCACCAATCATAATGAACAATGTATGTAGTAAATATAATTCAACCAAACAATATGAAAGGTGTTCAAAGCCAAAGCATAGTTAAGTGTTTAGCGGAAGCATAATTGTAAAAACCCAATGTAAGTATTAAGTACGAAATAAAGTAATGTTTTAACATGGCACACACTACCATGTCCCACAACGACTGCGCCTCCCTGTGCAAGCTCCAAGAGTACCTAACGACCTGCAAGGCATGTAGCAACGAATCAACAACAAAGTTGAGCGAGTTCACAGTTGGTTGTTCAGTTATAGTATTCGTTTCGTAAATCGTATGTTCGTTTTGTAAACCATGTGTCGTATTGATTCGTATCGCGGTCTCCCAGACATGTTTGCAAAGATTAGTGGGGGCTTCCCATGTGTATCGTATTAATCCGTATCGCGGTTCCCCGAACATGTTTGCGATGAATAGTGGGGGCTTCCCTTGTTGTATGTTACTAGACTAGTCGTGTATGTACGTGCCCTTCTTAATCCAAGGACCATAGCGAGTATGAGTGTACGTGCCCTTCTTGATCCAAGGACCGTAGCGAGTATGAGTGTACGTAGGTTTTACGTACGTGCCCTTCAATCCGAGGACAGTAGTATGTATGAGTGTACGTCGGTTTTATGTACGTGCCCTTCAATCCGAGGACAGTAGTAAGTAGTTTAATAGTAATGATAGTACGAGTAGTTATTCAATCCCATTCCCAACCCACCAGGAATCCCATGCCTTAAGAGTGTGAACTCACCTCGGTTTGCTCGGTAAGATAAAAATACGTTTTCCAATTGTTCAAACACGCCCTAGAATCGTTACCAACATAATCAGTCTTAAGTACACATAATTCACATATTTCATGTTCAAACAAGTCATATATTCCTTGTTCACTTGTCACACGGTCAGGATACACGTATTACACACATATAATCCACATCACACCAGGTTAATCTATCAACCCATTATTGCCAAGAAATCACTTGGTATATATATATATATATATATATATATATATATATATATATATATACACCCTTCTAATGAGTAATTCGTTTCATGATTCACTTCACCATATACACTATAAACTTTCATAAACATATGATAACTTAATAAAGATAGCCGACATAAATTCAATTAGTGTAACACAATCACATGGGCCGCCAAACAGTAGTGTCATCTAATGAGGTCTACACATATCCATACGTATTTAATGAGGTCTACACATGATCATTCATTATTAAATTGTTCCAAATCATATTCTGTTTGTGAGGTAACATGATGGCCGACAACTGTTAAAGCATACAAGTAATTATTGGACCGATCACATTAATTAATGGACTGACAAGTTTATTGGGCCTGTCAAAGTATACTCACGTGGACTGTCCACATACTAACATGATGCATTCAATTTAGTGGGCTGACAATTTATTCCTTAATCTATATCATCTTGTGCATGAACATTGACTTTGCTATTCTGATCATCACATGGAATAGGGACGAAATCAACAACAATACCCTATGACTTCTACTCATAATACACCCAATCCCAAGTTAATCGAGTTGTCACATTATCCCCAACTTGAAAGAAATTTTGTCCCGAAATTTAGCACGTGGTTACTGAGGAAGCTAGTTGTGTTGTGTAGTTTACTGGTTTTCCTAGGGTGTCACATCATCCCCCCATTGATTTGGAATTTCGTCCCGAAATTCTGTAGTAGCTTCAGCCTCAGTAGTGGTTGCACTGTTTCCGAATAACTGGGGATACTTGAGTTTCATTTGATCTTCTTGTTCCCAGGTAAACTCTGGGCCATGACGGGAGTTCCAACGAACTCGAACAAGAGGTATTCTGGTGTGCTTGAGGACCTTAACGTCCCGGTTCGTGATTTCAACTGGTTCCTCGACGAATCGCAACTGATCGTCGATAGTGAGCTCCTTCAAAGGAACTATGAGGGTCTCATCTGAAAGACACTTCTTTAGATTCGACACGTGAAAAACGTTGTGAACTGCACTGAGTTCTGCTGGTAAGTTCAGTTTGTAGGCCACCCTGCCTATTTTCTCTATGATGTCGAATGGTCCAACGTATCGTGGGTTAAGTTTGCCTCGTTTGCCAAAACAAACCACACCCTTCCAGGCTGAAACTTTGAGTAGCACTCGATCCCCAACTTGGAACTCGAGTGGTTTCCTGCGCTTATTAGCGTATGCTTTCTGACAGTCGCGAGCTGCCGCCATGCGTTGTCGTATCTGAGCAATCCTTTCTGTTGTATCAACTACGAGTTCTGGACCCATGATCTGACTGTCACCCACCTCTGCCCAATAAAGAGTTGATCGGCATTTACGCCCGTACAATGCCTCAAACGGAGCGGCTTGGATGCTGGTGTGGTAACTGTTATTGTACGAAAACTCCACCAATTGGAGGTGTTTTTCCCATCCGTTGCCGAAATCGATTACACATGCGCGAAGCATGTCTTCTAGTGTTTGGATGTTGCGTTCAGACTGCCCATCCGTCTGTGGATGATAAGCTGTGCTCATGTCTAAACGTGAGCCGAAGGATTTGTGCATCGCTTGCCAAAGTTCTGAAGTGAAACGTGCATCACGATCGGAAATAATAGAAGTTGGCACCCCGTGCCTCGAGACAACTTCTTTAAGATAAGCGTCTGCTAGAGTGGAGAACTTATCCATTTCCTTGATAGCCAAGAAGTGTGCAGACTTTGTGAGTCGATCCACGATCACCCAAATGGTATCGTTTCCACGTTGAGATCTAGGCAGGCCAGTAACGAAATCCATGGAAATTTGCTCCCATTTCCATTGTGGTATCTCTGGTTGTTGAAGTAGGCCTGAAGGTTTCTGGTATTCGACTTTGACTCTCGCACAAGTCAAACATTTACTAACGTAGGTTGCTATGTGAGCTTTCATGGTAGGCCACCAGTATGTAGTTTTGAGATCGTGGTACATCTTATCTGCACCAGGATGTACTGAGTAGCGAGACTTATGTGCTTCATCCATCACCAGCTCGCGTAAGTTTCCATAGTGTGGGACCCAAATGCGTCCTGTAACGTAGTAGGCGCCGTCATCCTTTTGTTCTAACCGTTTCCTTGAGCCGCGTAGGGCTTCAGCCCTGACGTTTTCTGGTTTCAATGCTTCTACCTGAGCATCTCGTATTTGTGTAGGAAGACTAGATTGGATAGTGAGTTGTAAAGCTCGTACGCGTTTAGGTGTAGTATCCTTTCGACTGAGGGCATCGGCCACAACATTGGCTTTTCCCGGATGGTATCTGATCGAGCATTCGTAATCATTCAGTAGCTCGACCCATCGGCGTTGTCGCATGTTCAATTCCTTTTGCTTGAAGATATGCTCGAGACTCCTGTGATCGGTGTAGATGGTGCACTTGGTACCGTACAGGTAATGTCTCCATATCTTTAGTGCGAAAATAACAGCTCCCAGCTCCAGATCGTGTATAGTGTAGTTCCTTTCGTGAACCTTAAGTTGACGTGATGCGTAAGCAATAACCTTATCAAGTTGCATCAACACGCAACCAAGTCCCTGGATGGATGCGTCACAATAAACCACAAAATCATTTGTGCCCTCTGGCAATGAAAGAATAGGTGCGCTACAAAGTCTATCCTTTAAGTGCTGAAATGCTGATTCCTGTGTAGTACCCCAACGATGGACAACGCCTTTCTGAGTTAGTAAGGTGAGAGGTTGCGCAATCTTGGAAAAATCCTTGATGAACCTTCTATAGTAGCCCGCCAAACCCAAGAATTGGCGAATTTCTGTTGGTTTGCAAGGTACAGGCCAGTTCTTAATCGAGTCTACCTTAGATGGATCAACATGAATCCCATCCTTGTTTACCACGTGGCCTAGAAAGTGGACTTCACGAAGCCAAAAGTCGCATTTCGAAAACTTAGCTTACAACTGTTCTGTTCGGAGGAGTTCCAAAATGAGTCGTAAATGCTGCTCATGTTCCTCCTGACTCTTGGAGTAGATCAACACGTCGTCGATGAATACAATCACGAACTTATCCAAGTAAGGCTTGCACACTCTGTTCATAAGATCCATGAAGACTGCAGGCGCGTTTGTTAGCCCGAATGGCATGACCAGAAACTCATAATGGCCGTAGCGTGTTCTGAATGCTGTTTTGGAGACGTCCTCATCCCGGACTCTCAGTTGATGGTAGCCTGACCTCAGATCAATCTTTGAATAGTAGCTCGACCCTTGCAGCTGGTCGAACAAGTCGTCAATGCGTGGAAGAGGATAGCGATTCTTTACAGTCACGTTGATTAGTTCGCGGTAATCTATGCACATCCGGAAGGTACCGTCTTTCTTCTTCACAAATAATACTGGTGCTCCCCAGGGCGAAGATCTAGGACGAATGAAACCCTTGTCCAAGAGTTCCTGCAATTGTTTGGACAATTCTTCCAGTTCGGTTGGAGCTAAACGATAAGGTGCTCGAGCTATAGGCGCTGCTCCAGGAGCTAGCTCGATCTGAAATTCGACCTGGCGATGAGGCGGTAGCCCAGGTAAATCTTTAGGAAACACTTGAGGAAAGTCACATACTACTGGAATATCCTCAATCTTCTTCTCTTTCGTTGATGCGTTAGTAACAAGTGCTAAGATAGCGGTGTGGCCCTTTCGCAAACACTTCTGGGCCTTAAGGAAGGAGATGATGCCCACTACAGCACCACTCTTGTCGCCTTGAATTTCGAGAGGTTCCTTCCCCGAACGAGGAATACGAACGACCTTTCCTTGCACATAATCTCTGCTTGCTGTTGGGATAACCAATCCATTCCAATGACAAGGTCGAAACCATCACAACGTTGGGGTCATTCCTAGCATCACCCTGACCAATCACGAACACTCGACCCCTGGCACCATTGTCGTTGTTATTACCCCCATTGTTGCCTCCATTATTGTTCCCGTTTCCTTGGTTGTGGTTCTGATTCTGGTTCTGGTTCAACTGTGGGCAGTGTCTCTTGATGTGACCTTAAGCACCACACTGATGGCATCCCCTGTTACCCTACTGTTGTTGCTGATTCTGTGGAGCTTGTGGCTGCTGTTGTCGGTTCTGGTTTGCAGGACGTGAGCTTCTACATCTTTGGCTCCATGACCAAGCTTGTTGCATCTCTGACAACGATCTTTGTTGCACTGCCCGCTGTAGTGCAAATTACATCGATTGCACTTAGGGTGGTTTCCCCTGTATCCACCCTGACTTCGATTACCAAGAGACTGCTGACTGGGGCTCTTGTACTCATCCATTTTTTGCTACTGTGACTGAGACTGAACTGAAGTGGAACCCTTGCTCGAATTTCCATCCCACTTGCGTTTGTTGTCACTGGGAATAGCAAAAGTAGTAGTAGTAGTAGTAGCACCGATGCGCTTAGGTAGCCTGTTCTGTTCCACTGCCTGATCTGTGAGACGATGAGCAAGACGAGTAACATCCTGGATAGTAGCAAGGTTAGCAGCAGTCACATGGCTTTGAATCTCTGGTACTAAGCCTTTGAGGTACAGCTCAATGCGTTTGATGGGAGGATCCACCATAGTTGGACACAACACGGCCAGTTCGTTGGATCGTTTTGTGTACGCTTCTATCTCTGACCCCGTCATCTTCAGGTTAAAGAACTCCACTTCCAACTTGTGGATGTCATCACAGTTACAGTATTCTCGCTTGATCAGTTCCTTAAAAATCATTCCATGGGGTGGCATTAGCAGCCGCCAGCCCCAGCATCTGAACTTGCGCGTTCCACCAAGTTAGCGCAGTGCCTTCGAGAGTACCAATGGCGTACTTCACCCTACGAGCCTCAGGGCATTCACACATTTCGAAGACCGATTCGAGCTTCTCGAACCAGTGGAGGAGTCCAACGGCCCCTTCAGTGCCACTGAAAGTATTAGGACGACAGTCCATGAAAGTTTTGAACGTGCACAGGTGGCTGAGCGTGTTGACCTGTCGTGTGCGTAAGAGTAAACATACTTAAGCACGAGTGTTGGTTTACGAGAGTAGGATCTAAAGATCCTAGAGTAAGTTGTGATGGCAGGTTATACCTCCTGCCTGGGCAGCTGTGAGTGCTGCAGTAACTTGTTCAGTGATCAAAGCTGCCAACTGGGCTTGAGTTAGGTTAACGAGTCCACTCATGATCTTCATATCAAAGGAAAACATGAGTGAGAGAGGTTCGCGAAAGTGCGATGACAGAAGAGAGTAAGCACACAAGTGTTTTCAAACAATAGTTGCTATGTTTATCTAAGCATACCACGAGCAAAGTTCTATGTAATCTAGCAAGTAGGCAATGTAAACATAAATTATATCACCTAGAATGTCGAGTCTTGCACGTGGAGCGAAGCGTCGTTGTGGATCGTTGAGCACTGTACAGGTTATAGTCTGGTTTTAACAAAAAACTTTTTCCCTTATTAAAACCAAGTTCACTATAACCAATGGCTCTGATACCAATCTGTCACACCCCCAAAATCCACGCGCGGAGTATCACCACTTGGAGGCGTGACTGACCAGGATCAAGCCACCAATCATATTGAACAATGTATGTAGTAAATATAATTCAACCAAACAATATGAAAGGTGTTCAAAACCAAATCATAGTTAAGTGTTTAGCGGAAGCATAATTGTAAAAACCCAATGTAAGTATTAAGTACGAAATAAAGTAATGTTTTAACATGGCACACACTACCATGTCCCACAACGACTGCGCCTCCCTGTGCAAGCTCCAAGAGTACCTAACGACCTGCAAGGCATGTAGCAACGAATCAACAACAAAGTTGAGCGAGTTCACAGTTGGTTGTTCAGTTATAGTATCCGTTTCGTAAATCGTATGTTCGTTTTGTAAACCATGTGTCGTATTGATTCGTATCGCGGTCTCCCAGACATGTTTGCGAAGATTAGTGGGGGCTTCCCATGTGTATCGTATTAATCCGTATCGCGGTTCCCCGAACATGTTTGCGATGAATAGTGGGGGCTTCCCATGTTGTATGTTACTAGACTAGTCGTGTATGTACGTGCCCTTCTTGATCCAAGGACCGTAGCGAGTATGAGTGTACGTGCCCTTCTTGATCCAAGGACCGTATCGAGTATGAGTGTACGTAGGTTTTACGTACGTGCCCTTCAATCCGAGGACACTAGTAAGTAGTTTAATAGTAATGATAGTACGAGTAGTTATTCAATTCCATTCCCAACCCACCGGGAATCCCATGCCTTAAGAGTGTGAACTCACCTCGGTTTGCTCGGTAAGATAAAAATACGTTTTCCAATTGTTCAAACACGCCCTAGAATCGTTACCAACATAATCAGTCTTAAGTACACATAATTCACATATTTCATGTTCAAACAAGTCATATATTCCTTGTTCACTTGTCACACGGTCAGGATACACGTATTACACACATATAATCCACATCACACCAGGTTAATCTATCAACCCATTATTGCCAAGAAATCACTTAGTATATATATATATATATATATATATATATATATATATACCCTTTCTAATGAGTAATTCGTTTCATGATTCACTGCACCATATACACTATTAACTTTCATAAACATATGATAACTTAATAAAGATAGCCGACATAAATTCAATTAGTGTAACTCAATCACATGGGCCGCCAAACAGTAGTGTCATCTAATGAGGTCTACACATATCCATACGTATTTAATGAGGTCTACACATGATCATTCATTATTAAATTGTTCCAAATCATATTTTGTTTGTGAGGTAACATGATGGCCGACAACTGTTAAAGCATACAAGTAATTATTGGACCGATCACATTAATTAATGGACTGACAAGTTTATTGGGCCTGTCAAAGTATACTCACGTGGAATGTCCACATACTAACATGATGCATTCAATTTAGTGGGCTGACAATTTATTTCTTAATCTATATCATCTTGTGCATGAACATTGACTTTGCTATTCTGATCATCACATGGAATAGGGACGAAATCAACAACAATACCCTATGATTTCTACTCATAATACACCTAATCCCAAGTTAATTGATCACATAATTTATTTCAAATACCTGATTATTGGTTTATGCTTTAGTGTTTACCTTAACCATTCATAACAATTTACGAAATTAGTCAACTATCAACTGCTACCGGTTCATATTGCAAAGAAGTCCTAGATTATCCAAACATTAGAAAGTAGTAAACAATGATCCTTGGCCTCCACGCAAACAACAACAGATTGCAAGCACAAATCATACTAACCGAATTTACATATCATCACCAATTAATAATCATCGATCTCATTTAATAACACATATAAACAAGGTCATGCAAACATGAATACCAATAGATAAAAACTACTAACCTACTGCTGGCTTAAACAGGATGATGTCTTCGATGGTGGGGGGGGGGGTCTACTGACGTCGCACATCCAAGGGAATGGTAGGGTTTCTGTTTGAGTATTTGTTAAAAAACAACCTAATCATACTCTAAATAATAGAGATTTTGGGGGCGGATACTTCCTTAACCGAACTGGGCTTACACACCCATACAAACTGGGCCCTTAATTAGTGGGCTTCGGCGAAAATGAGAAGTGACAAAAAACATGGGTTTTCGTCGGCTAGGGGGTGTTTTCGGGTGGGGTTTTCGTCGCACAGGTTTATGGCGAAATCCTTCTTGGATTTCGTCATACACATAATAATATATATATATAATATTAAATAACAGTAACCCACCAACATATATATCAAACAATAGATAATTTATTATTTAATCCACTTATAGTTTATGACAACGCATATCAAGCATCAACGATTTACAATGCAAGTAAGTTATGAAAACATGACCAAAAACAAGTAACGTGTCGAGGAAAGATCTTGGAAACTCGAGTTGTCACATATACGTTGGAAAGTGGCTGACTTGTGCGAGAGTCAAGGCTGAACACCAAAGACCCTCTGGCTTACTCGAACAACCACCTATCCCTATGTGGAAGTGGGAGCGTATAGCTATGGACTTCATAACAAAGCTTCCGCACACGTCATCGGGTCACGACAGCATTTGGGTTGTTGTTGACCGTTTGACCAAATCTGCTCACTTTTTGCCAATACGGGAAGACTACAAGGTAGAACGATTAGCCCGAATCTACACCAACGAGATCATTTGTAATCATGGGATGACTCGCGACATCATCTCTGACCGTGATGCTCGGTTTACCTCGCGACTGTGGGAAACGTTTCAAATGGCTCTCGGTACATCGCTTAATCTAAGTACCGCATTCCACCCTCAAACCGACGGTCAGACTGAAAGAACAATTCGTACTCTTGAAGACATGCGCCATTCATGTGTCATAGACTTCGGTGGTAATTGGGATACATACCTACTAGGGGTGTGCAAAAAACCGAATTAACCGAACCATAACCGAATTAACCGAAAAAACCGAACCGAAAAAACCGAACCAAATCAAAAACCGGTGGGTCGGTTAATGGTTTTTTTCGAAAACCACAAGTAGCGGGTCGGTTATGGTTATCAATGTTTCCATACCCACCATAACCGAACCGAACCGACATGTAATAAATCTTTGTAAGATTTAGGACTTTTCACCATATTTTTAGTATTTGATGTTTTTGACTGAAGATTTTTAGTATTTAGGGGTTTTTCATATCGTTTTGTGGTTTTGGTTGAATATTTATTTGAATTTATGGAATATATTATATCACTTTATTTGAATTTTAAATAATAATTAGTATTAATATTATAGATTATATGTATTTTCTAATACTATAGGCAATAACAATTTTTCCATTTAAAAAAAATTAAGCTATTTTAGCTAGGCTAAAAACACGGTTAACCACCCACAACCGACCCGCTATAACCATCAAAACCGATTAACCATAACCACCATAACCGATCGGTTATGGTTATGGTTTTCCATTAACCGACATCGCGGTTATGGTTATGGTTTTAGGTCAAAACCGACCCAAACCGACCCATGCACACCCCTATTACCTACCGTTAGTCGAATTCTCGTATAACAACAATTATCATTCCAGCATTCAAATGGCACCATTGGAGGCTTTATACGGAAGAAGATGTCGATCGCCTATTTTGTGGCACGAGATCGGTCACTCGCAACTAACCGGTCCTGAGCTATTGCAAGAAACGTCTGACAAAGTCCTCCAAATTCGAGACAACTTGTTGAAAGCTCGAAGTCGACAAAAAAGTTACGCCGATAGATGACGCAAGCCCCTTGAATTGTTGGCGACTACGTACTCCTAAAGGTATCACCTTGGAAGGGTGTGGTCAGATTCGGCAAGAAAGGGAAACTAGCGCCTTGATATGTTGGACCTTTTAAGATTCTAGAAAGGATCGGAAAAGTCGCCTACATACTCGAACTACCGGAGGAACTTAGTAACGTCCACCCGACTTTCCATGTGTCAAACCTCCGAAAATGCCTGGCTGAACATGATTTAATTGTACCTCTCGACGACCTCCAAGTAAACGAAACACTACACTTCGTGGAGAAGCCTGTCGAAATCATGGATCGCCAAACCAAGCAGCTCAGATGCTCGCGCATTCCTATTGTGAAAGTCCGATGGGAAGGCAAACGAGGCGCAGAGTTCACTTGGGAACTTGAAAGCGACATGAAGGCGAAGTACCCGTAGTTGTTTGTTACGGCTTCGGACTAATTTCGGGACGAAATTCCCTCAACTAGGGGAGGCTGTAACACCCCGTGTTTCTGAAGTCAAAGTCAAAGTCAAGATTGAAGTTAAGGGAAGACAAGATTGCTAATTGCGATCTGTCTCTCCTTGCTCAATTCCTGTTTTGACTTCTTTGACTTGTAATTAGTCTATTTTATTTTCGCTATAGTTGTATTATGTGGAGTATCTATTAATAATCGCATGGTAATCGCTATTTATCGCATGTTTAATCGCTTTATCGCTATCGCACTCGCAGCTCGAATTACGCATTTTGGTTATTATATACGTGTGTGTGCCTTATGTGTTACTTGTGCATGTTTATTTATGTCACGTAGTGGTAATCAATCGAAACGCAATCGAAACTCAAACGCAATCGATCTCAATCGCAATCGAAAAGGTATGTTAATTAGTGGAGAAAAGATAGTGCGAGATATGAGTAGTTGGGATTAAAAGTAATTTGACTAGGAAACTCTATCGCATCGAATAGCTCACAATCGCAATCGAAACAGCAAAAATCGTCGCACCAAACACTCAAACCAAGTGCCATCCAGCCGGATTGCCATACGACCGGGTTGCCATCCGAACGAGGTGACATCCGACCGGACTGTCATCCGGGCGAGATGCCATCCGACCGACCCGCCCCTTTCCACTTTGGGTATCCTATAAATACCCCTGGTCACTTTCATTCTTTCCACTTTTGGTAAGTGACATCCGACTAGCTCGTGTTCCTTGCTTTTTCTCTGATTTCTCGCAATCCCGGTAAGATCTCGTCCTAAATCTTGTACTTCCTTGATCTACACGCACTCCTACACCATTCTATCTTTTAAATCTTAACTTTTAACCGTGAAATCACCGAGATTCAGGGTGTTCTAGGATGACGTCATCATGTGTTCTTGAAGAACTTCATGTTTTGGCCTCAACCCACCAAGAACAACTTAGATCTAATCGATTTCCACATAAACGAACAAAGATCTTTCATATATCTAAACATATTCACGGTGAAAAGGATTGAGAGAAGGTTTTCCAACTTTCTTTCAACTCTTTTACACTCCATGCATTCAAAACCGGTAGATTCGGAGCTTGTGCCGATTCACTACTCAATCTTGTGGTTGTATTGGTTCAAGATCCGTATTCTATCCACGAGATTATAGATTTCTGGTTAACCAAGAACTATCGTCTTAAACCGGTGGACTAACCGAATTTGGGTGATTCCTGTTCAGCCGGGTCACTAGAGCTTAGGATGGAACTCTGTTGGTTAGCACGATACCAACACATCTCGATAACACGACACACAATCAAAACAGCCAAGTGTAAGATGAACGGAACAACCAGGACGGAGTGCCGTCCGATCGGACTGCTGTCCGAACGGACAGCCATCCGAGCGACCGGCTGTCCGAACGACTTGCATCTTGGGTCCCACACTTAACTATTTTTCCAACGATTGAAGTCTGGTTGTTGAACGAGTTGTTGTCCGACCGGACTACCATCCGAATGGACAGCCACCCGAATCATGAGACATTTGGACTTTAACACTTAAACAATTTTCAACATGTTCAATGCACCAAGGATGCCACCCGGTCGAACAACCGTCTGACCGAGTGACCACCCTACTGTGAACTTGTTCTCACTGAAGTGCCCAACCGAACGGGTTGCCGTCCGATCGAATGACCGTCCGACCGACTGACCTGAAAGGTAGAGATACTTCAATGTTTTCAAAATGCTACAACGAAAAATTCAAAGGTCAAGCCATCATACACAAACACATCCTTCTCAAAGGAAGAAACAATCCACTCTAATAGTCATCCGACCGGACTACCGTCCGACCGGATAACCATCCGAACGGATTGCCATCCGCACGACTGGCTGTCCAACCGGACTACCATCTGACCAGACTGCTGTCCGAGCCACTCGTACTTTGCATCGTTTTGCGCGTCATTTATCGTTATGCTATCGTTCTAATCAGGCTAACCCTACTCCCTAGCTCTCCCTTCAATCCATCCATCGCTGTGAATATACTCGATCCCTTTTTGCTTTACGCACTTTTGGGTGTTAGATGCATTACTTATACAAAATCACACCGAACACACTACGCAATACTTTAAACGCTAACCGTTATCGCATGTATTACGTGACTAAATGAATGCTTGTTTGTTATGTTTACACCTGGAATGCTGTCTACCTGCCTTAGCAACGATAGTACTATAGTTTGGACTCAGCACCCGCTCACGTGAGGGTTGTTAAGGACATGGTATGGGACATGTTACTTTAAATTAAATGGTAATGATAATTTTTATGGAAACTTCTGGACAATCTGTTTCGCTCAGTGCCATACCCCGATGTTTCCGCCATCGGTTGGGGTGTGACACAATATCCCCCTAGGTTTATGTTGGCTTGGCGTCTCCTGCTTCACTGCTGCCTCTTCTTCTTCTTAGCTTGTTCTTTCTGTTTCTTCTGTAGTTCAGGCAAGATCGGTATATTCCTTCCCACATATGGACCAAACAGCCGTGTTTCAACTCTTGTACGTTGCCCTGACCATAACTTGAAGCTCATAATCTAGGCCACAGCTCTTGTCCAGCTTTTGGCACACACCTCGTACTGAGGATCACTCTGAATCTATGATTTAGCTAAGAGATTGATATCATTCTCACCAAAGCACATCAAATCTCGAGTATCAATGAACCTGTACTCAGCATCATCACACACAACCACAGCTTGACCAGAGATAGGATCATACATCCAAAATTGAAAGTTCTTCAGAGAATTATCAGGAAGTCCCTTCAACAATGGCACAGTATTCGTCTGTTTAGTAGCAGGCCACTTCACAATCTTATATGGCGTCCCTGTGGCAGGATCCAATACCTCTTCATCTTCTTCAATAGTAGACTCAACCAACTTCATATCTCGAAAATTGACTCTAGCATGTTGCTGCAGTTTATTATAGAAATTAACTCCAATCTTGCAATTTGGATTCTTGACTTGCTCATGAAATCCAACATTGCTCAGTTCTCTCAAATCGACTGGAGTCCAGGAGTTAAAAGCTTCAGAATTATCATAATAATCCACCTCATTATTCTTCCTCAGCACGATAAACATTTCTTTCTCATCGTTGTATGCCCAACTTTTAATACCCTATCTATTTCCTTTCTTGCTCTTCTTAGTGGTGATCACATATCTGTCAGGTTTGTCACCAAACTGCAAGTTCCGTTCAGCCCCTACATTTCTCATAACAACCATCTTCTTTCTTGGTTTCTGATTTGCTGTACGGGGAGTGCTTTCATAATACCTGTTCATCGCCTCTTCATGCTCTTTTCTCTGCTGCTCTCTCTCTCTTCAGCAGTGGATTCCTTTGGTGGATCAGCAAACTCATTAGGAAATTTTCCTTGCAGTTTCTGCTTCATATCCATCACTATAGCACTAAGAGCTCCCAGGTTAGTCTCCAACTCATTGATCTTTTGATTCTTAACCACTAATTCTTCCATGAGACTAGCAATCTGAGCATCCTTGAAAATCTTGTCTTCTTCAAGAGTGGAGATTCTTCGCATCAGGATTGTTGTCTCATTTTCTTCAAACACACCTTCACTATCGGAACGTTCAGCTGTTGCAGCAGTCTCAAGAGTTTCAACTTGTTTTGACTTGGCTGTCGCTTCAACTTCAACTTAAACAGCAGTAGCTTGCAGTAACTCAGCAGCCCTAATAACATCAGCATCAGATGGACCACTACTTAAACCTTCACCTGGTTTAGGAACGGGCACATACATAGCAGCTCTTTCATTGGCCATGAATTCAATTATTGTTGGGCTCAACTCAGTGGGAATGTAGTTAACTCTGGGCTGTGTGTCACCAATGGGGTTAGTTGTCTCTGAGGTTGTTTGAACATTTACCTCACCGCTGAGCCTAGGATCCCTTCTGCTTCGTTTCCTAGGAGGAAGATCAGCGGTGGGTTCTTCTAAAGAATGATCAACAACAGCAGCTTCCGTTGTAGACACAGGTTCAACATGAGGAGGGCTCACGTGAACTGGTTCGCTAATCTCTTCAGTTTCTGCTGTAAGGCCTTCATCCATGATCTCTGTCTCTGTTTCACTTTCATCAAGATTTTCATATTCTTCTTCATCATTAACCATCTTATCATCTGCAACATCTTCCTCACTTTCAATACCAGTCAGATCTACGTTCTCAATCGGCTCTTGAACACCAACAGGAGCTTCAATTATCTCTACATCATGCTCTTCAGCCACAATAGCATTTATCTGAGCCGGTGCTTCTTCTTGAATCTCAGCAAAAATTCCAAATTTTTCTAAAGCTCGCTTGTTTTGATACTTGATCCCAACATTTTCTCTTGATTTTTGATTTATCCATGTAAACACCAAGTGGTTCATCATCTTCACGTCATTTGTCTTAACAGTAACTGGCAACTTAGGATACTTCTTCTCCAAGATCATCTGTACAAAGCTAGGAAACTTGTACCAGTATTTTTCATTCAACGTTTTCACATTCACCAACATGTCGTCGAAGACACTCTTTGAATAATTGTATTTCCAACCTTCAACCACTGAAACTACTACCGAAGTTTGCTTCAACGTCAGCTTATCGAGACCACTTTTATTTCCACTGATGCATACTAGATAGATGTGAGCCAAAAATCTCCAATATGGATGTAATAGCTTCTTGATCGTGGGAGGAGGATCCGCTCCCTCATAGCTCATTTTGACTAAAACCTCCATAATCTTCTCCTTTGAGTATTCTGTTGGATCATCCGCTGCATCTCCAAACAGTAACACATCACGAATGTCTTACTCACAAATTGAAACTTCTTTACCCTGAACCTTTGACTTGATGACCGTGTCGCCTTTCTTTGCCGTTGAGTTATCCCATAAATCTTTGATCCAGTCTTCATGAATAGCTGGATTCTCCCGAAGAGAATGAGCCAATCTGCAAGTATTTAAGCCCACGATCATTGACTTATACATCTCGAATACCTTTGGAGGATCCGATAGGTAGCAAGCAATATTCATGGTTTTCTCCCATGCTGGAACATGCGGACCTTTGGCTTTCTTTCCTGTATCTGCATAAAAGAATCGAATAAATGCGGATACATATATGTTAACATCAAAGATTTCGAAGTTTGACCGTAAACTTGGTCAAACTAAGTCAACTAACACATTATAATTTCAAAATTCTTAAAAATAAAACACATCTCTGTGTTCTGTTTGAATGAATTCGAAAATTATAGTCTAACAGTTAACCATACCCATTATGCAAATATCGGCCCAAAAGAAACTAGATCAGGCCAAACTACTAACATCTTGTGCGATTGAAAGTCTCTTGTGCGATCAGGCAGGTCTTGTGCGAAGGCAATTTTGTAATAAAATGAATAAAGTCAGTCGCATAAGACTGGTCAACAAAGGTCAAACGCACAAGACCTGGTCAACTTAAGTCAAACGCACAAGATCTGGTTAACAAAAGTCAATAAATGTCAATCGCACAAGACTCAGTCAATGAAAGTCAAGAAAACTTTCAATCGCACAAGATTTTTAAAGACAGGGGCAAGACAGTCTTTTCACACAAAAACTGAGGGGCAAAACTGTCTATCCCCAGCTTGTGCGATTCACTCTGACGGGGCGTGAGATTCACTCGCCGTCTCCGGTTATCTTCTCCAATGAGACCTTCAAATTCCGGCGACTGTCTAGGGTTCCAAAACAAGTTTTCCTGATCAAAACTTAGGGTTTTAATCCATTTTTCAGTTAACATTTAACTTGTCAAAAACTTATAACCCTAACATTTTTTATTTCAACATAAGAATCCTTCTAAGCACACATTATTATCATTCAAACAACTATCCACATAAACCTACTTTCTTACCTTTCAATACCGATCAACAAACACAGATTCAAGAAGGATTGAAATAGAGTAACTGACCTTTTGATTTTCCTTTATCACTTGACATGATTGCAGATGATGATGAAGAAACTAGAGGACTTGTGCGTGTGACAACTGGCAAATAACTGGTAATTCCGTACAATCTAGTCACTATTTTATTTACTTAATCTCATGCATTTAGCGTAATTTAATTACGTAACTGTGTCGTATACTAGATAATGGTGTTAGGACAAGAAAACAAAGCTAAAACATATGTTGGTTTTCGTTGTAATGCGAAACCAAACAAACAATGTCCTAAAAGTGTTGGTAGAAAGTGCTGCGTGCATTATTCACGGTTACACTATTCATGCCGGCAAACCGTGAAATCAGACCGAAACACTGAAAAACGACACACGGATAACATAATTGAGTCCATTATAATAAGAAAACATTAATACGAAAACATATCTTGCAAAGAAACAAGACTTTCTGGTATAACGCCCAAATCTCAAAAATATCCGTTTCGGGTTAAAATATAGCATTTTTAATGCGTCCGAACCTATAACAAAACATTTCCGGGACTTCGGAATAATGTCAATTGATGAAAAACACACTAAAACAATAAGATGATATCAACGAAATGTTCATAATCACAAGTTTCCGGTATTACACCGCTTTGCGCTAAAATAATTCGTTAGTGAACCGATGAACTAGTAGGCGACATTTTTGTCACGAAACAAGCAAACGAAGAATCTGGCGAACTAGTTAGGCAAAATTTGGAACTCGGAATCACTCCATACATCTTTCAGATGCAGTTTGACCACTCGCGGAAATGTTCGTCGGTGCGGCGCAAAAGCACCGTTATTGAACCGACGACCGAACGAAAGACATTTAAAGCGTCGAAATACAATTTTTACTAGTTTAATGAACTAGTTAATAATAATTTTGGTTCCGAACTACTAATTACCCCTTAATGGTGTAATTAAACCCCTAATCACTATAATTAATTTAATGACTAAAATATCTTGAATTTTAACTAGTTTTAACCATTTTTATAAAATATTTTCATTTTACCCCCCCCCCCCCATATGGGACGAAAATATAGGGGGCCCCACACCACTTGATCTTGTTTGAAAATGGAAGATTTGAAGTATGGCTTTGATTTAATTGTTGATGTAAAAGGGTATGCTAAATAATCTTTACACCATACTTCATTACCATCATTTTCAACACTTTGAAAAACACAAGAATCCTTTCCTTCTCCCCCTTGAACTTGGCAGCCATACACCCCCCATTAAACCACTTTCAAATCTTCATTTTCTACTTATTTTTCACATAATATAAGCCTTACAAGATCATCCACATATGGAGTATGTGACAACCCAAAATTTTAATTGTCATCATACTAATTATTGTTTGCACCTTGATATTGATACATTTGATTTTACTTGGATGATTACGAGTTTGATTTTGTATATGTGAATAGTTTAAGTTTATATGCGTTATGTTTATTGTTTAGCACAAACTCTCGGATCACACATATTCGGCCCATAAACACATACATTCTATTTAAATCCAACTGGCCGAAGTCCAAAGTCCAATTTCCATGCTTTACGTATTCATGAGGGTTATAAGGGAGGGGTTAGTGACTTTAGAAATCATACGTAAATTATGATTTGGAAGCATAGCTAAGCAAACTACTAGGCTAGTCACACACTCCTTGGATTACTTGGGCTGTCACTAGGCCAAGCATAAGCCCAACCCGAGCACATACACACATAGTGATGCCACAATCATGAATGGGCTATGTAAAGCCCAAACAAAGTTTGGAAGTGGGCCGGCTAGCATGCCATGGAATTCGTATATACACACACACGCAAAGAAGATTGCGTGGGATTTTGATAAATTGGCAATTACATTTAACAAAACCTAACATCTTTTTCCTTCCCTGGAGTTCGACGACATCTTCATCCTTCGAAGTTGTGCTTCTCGGCTGAACGCAACCCCTCCTTTCACTCTACTTCTCTAGGTCAGTGATCATCATTATCTCGATTAGATTCCTTTGATTATGTGTCGTTTGTGTTTATTTGGGTTAATGGATATTGAATTTATGACAATGAATATGAACTAGGAAGTTGTTACTGAATGTGGTTAATTGTATAAAGGGTATTAACAATTCATGTAGCATGGTAATAAGGGTTGGATAAAAACTGTGTTTATTAATTAGGATGGTGGCGGCAATAAGGGGTTTCACAAACCGATTAGAAAATAGGTATTTTGTTAATTATTGTGTGGTAATTATGTGATGACTTTTCTTTATCCAAAAACCTCTTCACGTGATTATTGTTGACCAAGAAGTGATGTGAATCTGACAAAATTAGATTTTCATTAAATGAGCATGAAAATTTATTGGACCATGAATTCTGAATTATCTATTGAACTGACATATGCATGTGGTTTTCTGTTACACTTTATTGAATGTTGGCTACCCTCAATTTTTCATTTAATATTTCAATTGGGCCAATCAGTTGTATGTGTGTGTTATTAGAGGATATTCATGATATATACAAGAGATGCGTATGAAACATGGTGTGGACTAATTGGAATGAAAACCTGTGTGTTAATGTAATGTAATGCATGAAAGAAACAATTTACTGATGGATGTGAATTGCCGAATAAGATGTATATTATGTTATGAGTTTTAATGAAATTGTAATGCACAATTCGTTGGAGTGTATAAATGTTTGGATCTGATGTATTAGGGCTGCACATCACAAACTAATTCACATCTATTCTGGGCCATTTTACGTTGGGCCACAGTCACCGACTCGGACCGCAAGCATTTAAGGTGATTACATATGTGTTGGACTAAATCACCTCCTTGGGCCACGCATAGAGTTACACAAGATCCTGGAACTGGGCCCGCTCTGGGTCGGTACCTAGCTGGGCCGCACTAGTTTTGACAAAACAAAATATGTGTAATATATGAACATAAGTGTTGGGTATATGGGCCGAAGCCTTAATATACATGGACCTAAATAACAAGTGTCTAGTACATGTAATGACTACGATGTATGCTATGGTTATGTGTGTTACAAGATTAACTATTGCTTGTTGCATGATATTATGTGGATTTATGTGAGCTTGATTAACAGTTAAGGGCTATGTGGTAATTGTTGCTTGAATACACGTTGTGATCATGATTTATACGCGAACTATCTGGATGTACACTGATTATGTATACATGAATCACCCTAGGCTTTGACTGATTAATTGGGAACAAGTAACTTAACAAACCGAGCAAACCAAGGTGAGTTCACACTTTTCACAAGGCATGGGATTCCCAAGGGTTGGGAATGGGTAAAGGATTTAAACTGAAACTGCGTGATCTCCTGGTTTGGAACACGTACACACCCTCTTTATTGAAGGGTGACAACATGTGATAAGGAAATAATTTGGAACCTACGTAATCTCCTGATTTGGGGATTTCGTACACACCCTCTTTATTGAAGGGTGACAACACGGATACTAGACCAAAATCTCTATCATGAAGTCCCTCCTTTTATATCGACTTAATCGCCTGGCCAATGGCGAGTGGGTCATTAGTTAGATAGCGCTATTTAGGTCTGACAAGCCTCACACCGTGCCGCAGAGGACGGACGTGAACTAATGGATCTGGGCACGTCAATGATGATAGACATTGACTTTAGGGCACCAACTTACTTCAGTCAGTGGTCGATATGGTAACGGGTCTAGTGGTTCACATGGGGAAGCCCCCACTGGTTATGGTTTAGGAAACAAGGGATTGGTTAACTCATGGTTTACGAATGAACTTACGGTTTTTGGAACAACTTTAAAATAAACATCAACTGTGAACTCGCTCAACTTTGTTGTTGACTCGTTGTTACATGCCTTGCAGGCTTTTAGGTACATATTGTTGGAACCTGTTGTCTGGGATGCTGGAGTGGTCATGGGTCAAGTCACAAGACATGCCTGATGGTTTTTTTTTAAACACCTGATTTATGGAACTCATAACAAATTGTATATATGCTTCCGCTGGATAATAACTCTTGTATAGTAACACTTACTTTAGATAAATGAAAGTTTTATTTAATCTTTATAAGTTCAATGTGATTGGTGACTAAGATCCTGGTACGTCACACGCCCTGCGGTGTTTCCGCGAGTGGTATTTTGGGGGTGTGACAGAGTAAACATGGAGCATTATTAGGAGCATATTTAGAGCTTAATCATCTTCTAATTTTCTTATTTAGCTTGTGCAATATTGTGAGTCTTCTAAACACAATATTTAAGCTTCATTTTACTAGTTAATCATAGAAGTACAAGTTGATGATCTTGAATTTAAAGCTTAACTTAATCAAAAACCCTAAACACAAAGCTAATAAACACTAAATATGAATATATTATGTGTTGATTTATGTTGTTTAGTGTTAATATGTTCATATGATCATGTTGATTATTGTCACGGCCCTTGGCCCCGGTTTGACCCGGTCCAGAGCTGCTAGGCAGGAAATCCGATGGTATCTAATTTAGTGACAGCGGAAGTCTTTTTAAACAGGATCGATTATTATTAAAACTGCTCGTTTATATATAATATAGGGATAAATCCCATAGTTTACAAATAAGTGATTTCACTGGGAAATCCTTTATTTCTTAAAACATGTTTCTTTATTTATTTACATTGAGCCACTTTTCTAAGCTGGTAGTGCTCCACGGCACTTTTCCTGTGCTCACAACAGATCACCTGAAACATGTTTGAAAAAGGTTTTGTCAGCAGGGAAATACTGAGTGAATCATTCAGTTTTACTAAAACGACTCGTTTGTTATAATTAACAGTATTAAGAGATTACAATGTTTCTGATATCAAACCAACTACCCACAGTATTTGTCACTCGACTCTTTTCTATGACTGTGGTCATATCACCATTGGCTGCCCCAATGAATGACGGTTATCACTAAATTTAGGTTCGCCCACCTAAAGTGATAAAACTGCAATATTGTGCACAATACCCCACATACCGGCTGTAATTTGGTGATTACATAAACTTAATCACTGTAATTATAACTTTGAAAATATTTTTAAGAATTTATAAAGCAATTTGATAAAAAGAGAATGACTCACATTGTAGATTTAACGAGCAGAATATAAGCCTACTGATTAGCCTTGATTAACCTAATTTAAATAATAATGCACACACAAACACGTTAGTAACTAATACAGCAGTTACGTCAATTCACGAGATTAAACCCTCACAACGATTTATTAGTGCAATACTTAACAATTCAGCGGATTCACAACGAATGACAGAGTATAGTCCGAATTCGAACAGTACTCAAACATTCAAGTCGAAATCACGATGAATTAATAAAGTATAAACTTAATTTGAGCGGCACTTAAACAATCGTTGGATAGTTAGAATCGATCGGACGTTGAATCGTAATAGCGATCGAGTTATTACCCTGATTGCGGCAGCACTTCGTGATTAGTGTGTGTTAATTGTGATAAACATAAAGTAATTCGATGTCTGAAACGAATTTCTTCGTCGATCATATGCCAAATTTCAAGTCCCAATGTCTGCTATTTATAGTCAAAATTTGCCACCCCTTACGGACCGTAACAAATAACCCTTACGGTCCGTAAGGGTTGCCTATTTTTC
Organism: Helianthus tuberosus; assembly: GCA_030545235.1. Classification (NCBI taxonomy): domain Eukaryota; kingdom Viridiplantae; phylum Streptophyta; class Magnoliopsida; order Asterales; family Asteraceae; genus Helianthus; species Helianthus tuberosus. The sequence continues at coordinate 6,442 of JARYGA010012904.1, read as the reverse complement.
ATAGAGTAGCCACGGTTGGGACTAGCTATGCTGACTTGACAGTTTCTTAATTTAACATTTTGACAGCGAGTAATTGTTGATAATCGTTAACTAGGGTTTACCCCCCTTGAGTTTTAGGGGCCCTAATCCTGATTCTGAAAATTTTAGGGTTTGTTCAGAATCACTTGGGTTTCTCCATTAGGGTTTCCTATTGGTCAAATTAAAATAATAATTAGGACTTTTGATAAGAGTTGTTACATCCTCCCCACCTTAAGAAAAATCTCGTCCTCGAGATTTACTGGAATAAATGAGGATACTTTCTCTTCATTTCTGATTCCAGCTCCCAAGTGTATTCTGGTCCTCTCTTTGAATTCCATCTGACTTTGACTAATACTAGTCGTTTATGTTTGAGAAACTTAATCTTTCGATCCTCAATTTGAAGAGGTTTCTCAACAAATTTTAGCTTTTCGTTTACCTCTATATCTTGAAGAGGTACTACCAGTGATTCATCTGATAAGCATTTCTTGAGATTGGATACATGAAATACATCATGTACTCCAGCTAATTCTTCTGGTAGTTGTAAACGATAAGCAACTGGTCCTATACGTTGGATCACAGGAAATGGTCCTACGTATCTTGGACTTAGCTTTCCTTTCTTACCGAATCGAACAACTCCTTTCCAAGGAGAAACTTTTAATAGGACTTTATCTCCGACCTGAAATTCTAACGGCTTGCGGCGATTATCTGCATAGCTCTTCTGACGATCTCGAGCTGTTTTCAGTCTTTCCTTGATCTGAGTTATTTTGTCAGTAGTTTCTTGCACAATTTCTGGACCTGATAATTGACTTTCTCCTATTTCTGCCCAACAAACTGGAGTTCTGCACTTACGTCCATATAGTGCTTCAAATGGAGCAGTTTCAATACTTGAATGATAACTATTGTTATAGGAGAATTCAATTAATGGTAAATGATCATCCCAGTTTCCACCAAAATCTATTACACATGCTCGGAGCATGTCTTCTAGAGTTTGGATGGTTCTTTCACTTTGCCCATCTGTTTGAGGATGATATGCCGTATTAAGATTTAGTCGAGTTCCCATAGCTTGCTGGAAACTTTTCCAGAAATGAGAAGTGAAACGACTATCTCTATCTGATACAATGGAGAGTGGGACTCCATGTAAAGATACTACTTCGTCTACGTACAACTTGGCTAACCTTTCCATGCTAAAGGTTTCCTTCATTGGTAGAAAATGAGCTGATTTGGTTAATCGATCTACAATTACCCAAATCGCATTATTACCTTTTCTTGTTTTAGGCAACTTAGTAACAAAATCCATTGTTATAAGTTCCCATTTCCACACTGGCATTTCCAATTGTTGTAGTAGTCCTGAAGGTTTCTGGTGTTCTGCCTTAACTTGTGAACAAGTAAGACACTTAGAAACATATCTTGCTATATCTTTCTTCATTCCTATCCACCAGAAATTCTTTCTTAAATCTTGGTACATCTTATTGTTTCCTGGATGCATAGTATACCTAGATTTATGGGCTTCTTCTAAAATCTTATTTCTTAATTCTCCTTGCTTAGGTACCCAAATTCTTTTCTTATGGAATTTCCAAATTCCATCATTTCCTTGCTCTAGTTCCTTTATATAACCTTTCATTCCTTCAGCATCGTCCTTGATTGCTGTTTCCTGAACTTTCTTTAATTGTTCCATTAAATCTACTTGTAGATTTAATCTAAGAGCACGGACTCGTCGTTGCTTTTCATGATACTTACGACTTAAGGCATCTGCAACTACGTTTGCCTTTCCTTCGTGATATTGGATATCACAGTCGTAATCGCTTAAAACTTCCATCCATCTTCTTTGCCTCATATTCAACTCTTTCTGCCCAAATATATATCTTAAACTTTTATGATCTGTATAGACAGTAAACTTACTTCCATACAGATAATGTCTCCAGATTTTCAAGGCAAAAATTATGGCTCCTAATTCTAAGTCATGAGTTGTATAATTCTCCTCGTGCTTTCTCAACTGCCGTGAGGCATACGCAATTACCTTTTTGCGTTGCATCAACACACATCCGAATCCTAATTTTGAAGCATCACAATATACTTCAAAATCTTATGTTCCTTCTGGTAATGCTAAAATTGGAGCATTTGTCAATCGATGCTTTAAAATCTTAAAAGCTTCTTCTTGCCTATGTCCCCATTCAAACTTAGTGGCTTTACAGGTTAACTTAGTCAAAGGTACAGCTATCTTAGAGAAATTCTTAATAAATCGTCTGTAGTATCCGGCTAAGCCTAGAAAACTTCTAATTTCCATAGCTGTTTGTGGGACCTTCCATTTGATGATTGCTTCTATTTTAGCAGGGTCTACGTGAATGCCTTCATGATTCACCATATGTCCTAGGAATTGCACTTCCTTTAACCAAAATTCACACTTCGAGAATTTTGCATAAAGCTTTTCCTTTCTTAACAAAGTTAAGAGTGCATGCAAGTGCTTGCAATGTTCTTCCTGACTCTTGGAATAAATAAGTATATCGTCGATGAATACGATTACAAATTTATCCAAATATGGTTTACAGATTCTATTCATCATGTCCATAAATGCTGCTGGGGCATTTGTTAGTCCAAAGGGCATGACTGTAAACTCATAATGGCCATACCTAGTTCTGGAAGCAGTTTTAGGTATGTCTTCTTCTTGTACTTTCAACTGGTGATATCCGGATCTTAAGTCTATCTTAGAAAAATACCTAGCACCTTGAAGTTGATCAAATAGATCATCAATCCTAGGTAATGGGTATCGATTCTTAATTGTAATCTTATTTAGTTCTCTATAATCGATACACATTCTCATCGATCCATCCTTCTTCTTTACAAACAACACTGGCGCTCCCCAAGGGGATGAGCTAGGTTGTATGAAACCTTTACTTAGTAATTCATCTAATTGCTTTTTCAGTTCTAACATTTCTGTGGGTGCTAACCGATAAGGTGCCTTGGCTATCGGTGTAGTTCCTGGAATTAGATGAATCCTAAATTCTACCTCCCTATCTGGTGGTAATCCTGGTAATTCTTCTGGAAATACATCTGGGTATTCTGAAACTACAGGAATTTCCTTAAGTTCTTTACCCTTAGTACTTATGATTACTGAAATCATATATACTATTCCTTGTTTTCGTTCATAATTAGCAATTTTCATTACTGATATGAACTTCATAGGCTTACGTGGTTTATCTCCTGTAATCACAATTACTTCTCCGGTGGGTGCCTGAATTTCTATAGAATTCTTATCACAGAGAATTCGAGCATGGTTGACTACTAACCAATCCATTCCTAACACAACATCGAATTCAGCTAACTTCATAGGTAACAGGTTTGCAGAAAACTTATGGCCTAACAGTTCTATTTTTCCTTCTTGCAAAACCTTATTTATGTTAACAAAATTTCCATCTGCTGTTTCGACTGTAAAAATTTGCCTAAGGGTAGTTAAAGGTAAGTTAAGAGCTTGGCAAAATGAAGTATTGATAAAACTTTGGTTTGCACCAGAGTCAAATAATACTTTTGCATAAACGTCGTGAACCAAGAACGTACCAGCTATGACGTCAGGGATTAGTTCAGCTTCTTGAGTGGTTAGCTGGAATGCTCGGGCATTCTTCTTTGTTGTTCCTTCAGCTGGTTTGCCTTTATTGTCTGCGGTTTTAATTAATTTAGGACATTCTGTTTTGTAATGTCCGGTTCCTCCACAGTTATAGCAGACTATGGTTTTCTTTTTGCAATTTTCTTCACGATGTCCTGCCATTTTGCAGAAGTTGCAATTTACATTGCATCTTCCAAAGTGATTTTTTTTGCAATTGCTGCAAAAAGGCGGTTGTGCAGATTGTCTCCTTCCTCTTTTCTTGAACCTAGTATTATCATTACCCACACGGAATCCTTGGGTAATCTTTTGAGCCAATTCCTTCTTTCGATCTTCTTCTCTTGTTCGCACTAGTTCATCAGTTAGGGTATTAGCTAGTTCCACAGCATCGTCAATAGTGCGAGGTCTCGCAGCTTTAACGATATTACGAATTTCACTAATTAATCCCCAAATGTAACGGGAAATGAGTACCGGTTCTGGCGAAGCCAGTGTTGGTACCACTCTAGCATATTCAAAGAATGTCGAAGTATAACCGCGACACTCTACACCTACCATACGATGGTTTAGGAACTTATTTGCCATTTGTTCCTTTTCATATTCAGGACAATATTTTCTTTCTACGAGAATTTTAAATTCTTCCCAACCTATAGCATAAGCCATCCTTCTTCCTTTTGCTTGTAGCACCGTGTTCCACCATTCTAACGCCCCTTCTTTGAAAAGGTTTGATGCGTACATGACCTGATCTTCTTCGGAACACTTACTTATTGCAATTACTGCTTCGGTTTTCTCTAACCAACGCAGTACTGCAGTTGCTCCTTCATTGCCTGCAAATTCAGCAGGTTTACAAGCAAGAAATTCTTTGAAAGTGCAACCAGGTGTTGCGGCTTTCATTTTCTTAGGAGGTGGAGCTTGTCGTGGATTATTGTCGTCATGATTGCCGCCTCCATTTACACTATGACTAAAATTATCTTCCTGAGTACGTTTACTAGGAACGATTTGTTGCGGTTCTATTGGATTTTTAACAGCAGTAACGAATGCTGGAATAGCATTGGCTATCCCTTGAGCAACAATATTTTCTATATCCTGTCTAGTCATATACTGATTTTCCTGATTTTGTTCAGATTGATTCCCTTCATTAACTGGTTCATTACTAGCGTTTTCCATCTGATAATTATTATAAATATAACTATTAGTATCAAATAAAAACAATTACACAGAAGCACATAAAATCTTACAACACAGATATATGTATCCAAAATTGTCAATGTTTCGACTTCTATTTTGATTCATATATTATATAGGCATCCATACACACTGTTTATCTTACAATGTTTTATTTCCCATTTTACAGAGTTATATTTGACTATTATTATTATTATTATTATTATTATTATTATTATTATTATTATTATTATTATTATACAGACATTCTTCCCAACCCCACTGTTCCTTGTTCAACTGGCAGTTTAGTAGCGACGCTCCCTTTCGTCGTACTTCCAGGAAATTTGTTCCCCCATTTCCCGGATCCTATTCCCTGTACCTATCAGCTCTTCACCGAACAGAAGGAGTTCGGCTAGGTTTTCGTTACTCATTGGAGGATTGGGGATAGGTTCTGGATCCCACTGTGGAAGGAAAGAATAAGGACTGTTGATGATATTCTCAAATTGCCAGTCATTTGTCCACCATTCTTCCATTTGGCCTAAAGGTCGAGTGTGGATTAGTGGGTCTGGAATAGCTGGTTCCAGATTCACAGGAAGTTGGGTTTCTAAGTAAGGATATAGATTATTATGGATAGGGCTAATGACATCACAATTTGCCAGTAGACGGTCTATTTCTTCTTGAAATGTGATTTCTTCCGTTTGTCTGGAGCTCTCTCCAATTTCTATTCCTTTTTGTTTAGAATCTTTCCTGATTTCTATCTCTGCTGGATTAGAACTCTCTCCGATTTCTATTCCTTTTCCTTTGTCTATAGGGTTTTCTATTTTAGGGAGTTTCCTAGTAACTGGCTTTCTTCTGCGCACTTTCCTCCATCCTACATATCTTCTTTTCTTTTTAAGTTTTGCTTTTTCCAGCGGTGGAGCTTGGAATTCCAGAGGTTCCTCTATGTCAGCAATATAACCAGTAAAGTCGTGGGAGACTTCAATTGGTACTGGGTAGAGGTTGAGATTCTGAAATGCTTCCGATATCTCACTCATGCTGGATAGCATATATGCAAAATGCACAAAAATGCTAAGTTAAAACTTTGGAACAAAGTTTTACAAATAAACATTAAAGTTTATTGCATATTGATTTGTACAAAAGACTACTAGAAAGAGAACCCACTATACTTTATTTATTTACTGGAGATTAATTTTCTACTAGACCAGGCTGATTGATATTTTTAGAGGTTTGCATTCTCTGCTATGGTAGCTAGCATATAAAGATTTGCCCATTTTTCATCTAATGTATCTTCCCAAGGTGGCCTATTTCCTAATTCCTGGATTTCTAAATTAAACCTCACTTTCTTGACTTGGGATTTCTTTATTTTCTCCTTTCCCTTTCTAAGGATCAAATTTCTTTTATCTTGGGTAAGAGGATTTTCATAATTTGCTTTACGGACAAAAATCCCTTCTTCCAGATATGCTGGGTGTTTGGAGGAAGAGTTTCCTTTTTCTGTGGGTGCAGTATCTAATTTGTGGTAGATAACAGAAATCTTTTGTTTACCCATACTGTAACTCAACAATTAATCAGTTAATAAAACATATTTTCACAGAATGGCAATTAAATTTCTCAATTATTTTAATAGGCTAAAATCAATAGTAAGCTTAAATCAGTGGCTCTGATACCACC